>BQNB010169308.1:0-11640 GCA_026074375.1 Tanacetum coccineum | reverse complement strand
AGCTCAAAAGCTTACTTTTTGTAACAGCTTTTTAATAAGCTGTTTTTGAGCTTATTTTTCAGTTTCAGTTAGTAATGTTTTTATAAAAAGGGTTTTTGGCTTTTAATAGCCACGTACTTTTTAAAATTTATCCATATGGTACGTGTACTAAATTTATTGCCCATATCATACCCGAACTTTGCATTTCGTGTCAATATGGTACGTAAACTGAATTTTCCACCTGTTTAACAGGCTAAACACTTACGTGGCATCCTAACACGTACCATATGAGTATATGTGAGAAAGTACGTGGCTATTTAAAGCCAAAAACCCTCATTTTAATTTTCACTTAATTTAAAAAAGTAACCGGTTTTACAAGTAGCCGGTAATAAATGTACCATATTGACCCGAAATGTAAAGTTCATGTACCATATGGATAATAAATTTAGTACACGTACCATATGGGTACATTTGAAAAAGTACGTGGTTATTTAAAGCCAAAAACCCTTATAAAAAGTGCTTAAAATTAAGTCCTTTTTAAGTTCCAATAATTAGTTTTTTATAAAAAGAAAAAAGTGGTGTGTTGCCAGACTAGAACCAACGACCTCTCCCTCAAAGACCCAACGTGTTAACCATTTGCTTCAATAGCTCATCCAAAAAATTTCCCCCCAATTAATACTTATAGTCATTTTCCTCTTAAGCTTTTTACTATAAGCCGTAGCTTATAAAAGCTTTTTCCCGGCTTATTTGTTAAGCTGTGAGTTTTCTTTTATCTTTCCTTTGATCTTTGTTGCATCATAGAATTTTCCTTAATTTTTAACATTTTTCCATTAATTAGTTTATTTTTTATGATTTTTTGAAAGCTTTAATTTTAGAAAATTCATAAAAAATAGAAAAAAGTTTCAGAAAATTACAAAAAAATAGTTTTTACTTTAAGGTTTACATTCAGTAAAATCATTCTTACACCTTTTAGATTTTAATTTTCATTTTTGAGCTTTTAATTTTAAGTTTAAAATAGGATTTTAATTTTAAAAATAGTTAAAAATAGTTTTCTGAGTTTTTATGTTATTTTAGACTTTTCTAAGTTTAAAAATCATTTTTCTAAATTTTTAGAACTTAATTTGCTATTTTTTAGGATTTAATTAGATTAAAATAGTTTTTAATTCATAATAAATTCAAAAATAATCAAAAAAATGTTTTTCTTTTTCCTAAAATTTTCTTTTGTCCTACTTTAGGTTTAGAAATTTAGTTTGCAATTTTAGGAGTTAATTTTAGTGTATTTGCTTATTTGTCGCTTTTAGTTGCTCCCGTTAATTTGTTTAAGTGTTTAATAGCTTTTAATTGTTCATTTTAATTGTTGCTTTTAACAACGTTGTGACGGGTACGTTTCTCCTAAACAACCGTTGTGCTTCCATTTTATTTGATACTGGTGCAAATAGAAGTTTCGTGTCTACTCAATTTAGTACTTTGATTAATATAGCCCCCACTACATTAAATCATGGTTATAACGTTAAATTAGCTGATGGTAGAATAATTTGGGTAAATACGGTATTACTGGGTTGCACGTTAAAATTTTTGAACCATCTGTTTCACGTCGACCTAATGCCTGTAGAAATGGGTACTTATGACATCATAATTGGCATGGACTGGTTGACGAAATACCAAGCCGTTATTGACTGTGCTAAGAAGATCGTTCGTATTCCCTTTGGGAGCAAAATCTTAATTTTTCATGGAGACGGAAGTAGAAATAAACGCGAGGCTCGATTAAACATCATCTCGTGCACCAAGACCCAGAAGTATCTGCTAAAAGGATGTCACATCTTTTTATCACATATTACCATCAAGGAGACTGGAGACAAGACAAAGAAGAAGCAACTACAAGATGTACCGATCGTCAAAAATTTTCCCGAAGTATTTCCTGAGGACTTCCCAGGTCTTCCACATACCAGACAAGTGGAGTTACACATCGATCTAGTACCTGGTGCTGCACCTGTAGCACGGGCACCCTATCGACTGGCCCTATCAGAAATGAAAGAATTGGCGGATCAACTACAAGAGCTTTCTGACAAAGGCTTTATAAGACCTAGTTCGTCACCATGGGGAGCTCCAGTTCTATTCGTTAAGAAGAAAGATGGATCGTTACGGATGTGCATAGATTATCAGGAACTAAACAAACTAACGGTGAAGAACCGTTATCCGCTACCGAGAATTGATGACTTATTCGATCAACTTCAAGGGTCGAGTGTTATCACCAATTGAGGGTTCGAGAAGAAGACATCTCAAAGACTGCCTTCAGAACTCGATATAGACATTATGAATTCTAAGTTATGCCGTTTGGTTTGACCAACGCACCTGTGGTATTTATGGACCTCATGAACCGAGTATGCAAACCTTATCTGGACAAATTTGTAATTGTCTTTATTGATGATATTTTGATCTATTCCAAGAATAAGCAAGAGCACGAAGAGCATCTAAAGATAATATTGGAGTTGTTGAAGAAAGAGGAGTTGTATGCAAAATTTTCCAAGTGTGAATTTTGGATTCCCAAAGTACAGTTCCTCGGTCACGTGATTGATAATAAAGGCATTCATGTGGATCCAGCCAAGATCGAATCCGTTAAAGATTGGGCATCTCCTAAGACACCAACGGAGATTCGTCAGTTTTTAGGTCTTGCTGGGTATTATCGACGATTCATTGAAGGGTTTTCAAAGATCGCCAAACCAATGACCAAGCTCACTCAAAAGAAGGTCAAGTTTGAGTGGGGTGACAAACAAGAAGCAGCATTCCAGTTATTGAAGCAGAAGTTGTGTAGTGCACCAATTCTGGCTTTACCCAAAGGAAGTGAAGATTTTATCGTATACTGCGATGCTTTGATCAAGGGTTTGGGCGCTGTGTTGATGCAAAGGGAAAAGGTGATTTCTTATGCATCACGCCAGTTAAAGATCCATGAGAAAAACTATACTACTCATGATCTGGAACTTGGAGCAGTAGTGTTTGCTCTGAAGATTTGGAGACACTATCTGTATGGTACCAAGTGTACGGTGTTCACTGATCATAAGAGTTTACAGCATATTCTTAATCAGAAGGAATTGAACATGAGACAACGCCGATGGTTAGAGTTGCTGAGTGATTACGATTGCGATATTCGTTATCACCCAGGGAAGGCAAATGTCGTTGCTGATGCTTTGAGCAGGAAAGAACGGGAACCACCGTTAAGAGTTCGAGCTTTAGTCATGACTATTGGCTTGGATCTTCCTAAGCAAATCTTAAATGCTCAGACTGAAGCACGGAAACCAGAAAACATCAAGAGTGAGGATGTCGGCGGTATGCTAATTGAAAATGCTAAATATCCAGAGGCAATTAGAACAGAAAAATTGGAACCTCGTACGGATGGAACCCTATGCCTCAATGGCAGGAGTTGGTTACCTTGTTATGGCGATTTACGGACTGTGATCATGCACGAGTCCCACAAATCGAAGTATTCTATCCATCCAGGTTCCGAGAAAATGTACCAAGACGTAAAGAAGCTATATTGGTGGCCCAATATGAAAGCTGATATCGCTACCTATGTTAGCAAGTGCTTGACCTGTGCTAAGGTTAAGGCCGAACATCAAAGACAATCGGGTTTGTTGGTACAACCCGAGATACCTCAATGGAAGTGGGACAATATCACGATGGATTTTGTCACAAAGCTTCCTAGGTCATCACAAGGGTATGACACCATTTGGGTAATTGTTGACCGTCTTACAAAGTCAGCAATCTTTATACCCATGAAAGAAACTGACCCTCTGGAGAAACTAGCGAGATTGTACCTGAAGGAAGTAGTAACAAGGCATGGAATAACCGGTCTCAATTATTTGTGATCGTGATCCTAGGATACCATCGAAATTTCTTTCAGGAGTCACATCAAAGCTGTGGGTACAAAGTTTAGATATGAGTCCGGCAATATAGAGCATCTCTCTGGCGGGGCATACTACGCCAAACGAGAGAACTATTGCAAACTCTCGAAGATATTCTTAGAGCTTTTGTGATCGACTTTGAAATGGTTGGGTTAAAAACATTTGCCATGGTCGAAATTTTCTACAATAACAGGGTTTTATCATGCTAGCAATAAGGCTGCACCCTTTGAGCACTTTATAAACGGGAGAAAAATGTCGTTCGCATCTGTTTGTTGGTGCTGAGTTTGAGAATTCAACTCACCGGTCCAGAGATAGTACAAGAACGACTTCGAGAAATCATTCAAGTTAAACAAAGTATGGCAACTGCTCTTTTAAAGACAAAAGAGCTACGCTGATTGAGACGTTGGGGGAGCGTAAGCCGATGGAGTTTGAGTTGGAGATAAAGAGATGCTCAATGTTTTCGCCTAGGAAAGGGTTGTAATATTTGGCAAACGACGGGAAATTAACATCCCAGGTTTGTTGGACCTTTCAAGGTAATAAAAAGGGTTGGAGACGTTGCATACAAGCTCGAGCTTCCAGAGGAGCTGAGCAGAGTTCATAATACATTCATGTGTCCAACTTAAAGAAGTGTAATGCCGACGAACCCTTAGCCGTTCCGTTGGATGGACTTCATTTTGATGACAAGCTTCAGTTTGTCGAGGAAACCTATAGAGATCACAGATCGTGAAGTTAAACGGTTGAAGCGAAGCCGTATTCCAATTAGTCAAGGTTCGATGGAACTCCAAGAGAGGTCCAGAGTTTACCTGGGAATGCGAAGATCAATTCCGGAAGAAATACCCACATCTGTTCTCAAAGACCGGGCCGTCGTCAAGTGCTGCGTCTTAAGCCTTGAGGACAAGGCTCAGCTAACCGGGGGAGACTATAACACCTCGTGTTTTAGGTCATTGTATGACATTATGTAATTTACAATTTATTTTTAGGGTTTTACGCGTTTGCTCTTAAACCGTAAACGTTAAGTTAAATCGCGTAAACTAAAAATGATCATTCAATGTAAACGGGCATTAAACGATTAAATGTTTACAATCAAGCAAGTGTTTATGATTATATATAAGGATGAGTTAAAGACTTGTCATCTATTTTTAATGGCCCGTAAAATGCTTACGTTTCGCAATAAAACGCGTTTCGGCATTCCCGGAAGCACCAAAACCTAACTACGCTTAAACGAATACCCACGATTATACCCAATACCCAAAATAATAAATATAACATCACATATATGTATATGTGGCCGAAATTTTCAAGTTATGACCAAGACTTATCAACTTGCTAAAAATCTAGATATTATAAAGATCATAGGGAACCATCTCTTACACCATGAACCACTTGGAAATTTAACCTTGTGCAAGGGTTAGAAAGTAACCATGGTTAGGTTAGTTAGATATTTTGACTATATATAGCATGCATGCACTCTTCCTTTCTTAAACACTTAACAAAATTTCACATTTTCTTTCTCCCTTTCTCTCCAAAACCCACGGCTCAAATAAGCCATCTACACAAATCATACAAAATTTTTATACAATCCATACAACCCTTTACACATCAATCCTAAGGCATACTAAGGTGTTTGCAAGCATTGGTTCATCATTTGCAAGGTTTAAGGAAGAAAAGGGAAGTATTAGGAGTTTCAAACTGTAATTAGGGTGTTTATAAGCTAGAAGCATTGGTTTTGAGTCCTAAACACGGTTTAAGCATTCATTTATCATCTCATACATTATCACTACGGTCTTTCCTATTCCTTCATACTTTTACTTCTATATGATTATTTATGTGTTATATGTTAATTATGGCTATAATCACCACTAAGGACTTTTTAATATGTAAAATGAGTTTTCACTTATGTTTATGAATTTATGCACTTATTCTTATGTCATATGGTTATATATATCATGGAAAAATAAATGTAAAAGTATGTTAACCTATGGATTAAGTATAAACATGTTTAGGTTAAATTAGGGTTTTATAAGGTTTCTTAATCTTCACATGTGAAAATAATGGAAAGTAATATAAATAACTTGTTAATCATGGACAAATGAAAAATATATGGACTAATGGACATTAATATAAGTATCACATAGGTTACATATAGTTATTAGGGTTTCTATAATAAACTACTAGTTGAAAAATACATAAAATAAGCTTTTTATAAAAAGTATACACTTGGATAATAAAGGGGTGTAAAATTTCGACACTTAGACAGTAGGTTTTGACCTTATATAAAAATAATACGCCTCATGCCGATTCCAAAATGATAAGAAACTCGAAAAACCGATTTATAACGAAAAAGATACGTTAATTACAAGTTTACGCTAATTAAAACTAAAAACGATAAAATAGCTGTTGTGAACAGTAAAATTACTATTCATCACAGAATCTTAAAAACTTGAAAATGTAATTTATTGATCACTCGTCTTACTACGAAGACGTGGACGTAAGAAACGCGAGCAACGGGCTTAAAACGACCAAATTAGGTCATTTTTACGAAAAGTATATTTATAAACGTTTTCACTTTATAAATATTATTTTTCTAAAACGATTAGTCGGTGATTATGCTATATAGAATATTGAGTGGTTATCAAAGTGCTATAATACTAGGGAGTTTCATAATGAGGCCTCTTCGGATGGCGTATCGACGAGTTGTTGGATTTACGATTTAAAGTGTCCTAACTCCTCGTACGTCATGTCATGACCTCTTTAATTATGATAGCCCGAACGATAGTACGATGTAACAACTATAAGATTGTATTCAATGTTATTAATTAAAGTACTCAGTACTTATACGGCCTTAATTTAAATAGGTTGCATTTATCGTCTTGCGTGACGTTTTATCTGTGATTATTTGGACTATCTGTACTCAAGGTGAGTTCATAGCCCCACTTTTTACAGTTTTACTGATTTACTATTATTTGGGGTGAGAACATGCTTTGTTTTATAAATTGGACGCAAGTGTTTAAAGTATATTGATTATGTGTTTGCCTAAGTAGCGATAACCCTCCTGAGCCCATTATCATGAACTGTCAATTGCATAGATGTAGTTGTTAATTGCATTATGTGAGCGCGAATGTTATAAATAGATCTATTGGGATTAACCTCCCCGTTTGGGTGATTAGCTATCACCGGGAACGAACGTTGACCATGTCGGACTTGGATGTTGCGGGTTACAACATCTGTACGGGCAAAATAACTGCTAAAATAGCAAAATATAGGTTGAGCTTCAGTGTCATGAGCTTAGTGCAACAGTAATCTGGTTTTGTGATTGTTGGCATATGTTGTAACATCACGGGAAAGTCTTGCGGTCCTGCATAATTTAAATACATAAACCTATGAATTCACCAACATTTTTGTTGACGTTTTAAGCAATGTTTTCAGGAGGTCAATAGGCACGAGGTGCCAAGGATGCATTGGATTATGTTTTGGATTGCACTGTTAAAGATTTATGTGCATCATGTTTTGGGAAATCTATGTCATCTTTTGTATATTAAACAAAAGCTATAAGCTTTTGTAATATGTCTTTTATTTAAATCCAATGTATCAATTTAAACGACTTTTTGTGTCGTTCTTATATATATCTTGTGCTGTTGATCTTGAAGTAACACGCCCCGGATCCTTATTCCGCTGCGACCCATTTTGGGGGTGTTACACATTAAGTAGCTTATAGCTTATTTGGTCTGTTTTTAGCTTATTTTAGAATTTGAAGTTTATAAAGTTTTCTAAAAAAACCAAAATAAAGTTAAGTAGTTCTGTTTGCTTTTCAGCTATTTTCTAGCTTATTTAGGGCTTTTTATAAAAAATTTCTTTTATTAAAAGTGCTTATTTTCAGCTTTTCTAAAACTTTACTTTTTTAAGTTTTTATAAAAAAAAGGGGGAAGGTGGAAATCGGGGGTGAGCAAGACTCGAACCCCCGACCTCAACACCCTCAACCCTTTTATAACACCACACTCCACTACCAACGCGCCCTGGGGTCTTTTTCGTTATACCTCTACATTATTTAATACTTATACACGTTTTTCCCATTTAAGCTTTATAAGCTGTTTAAGCTTATTTTGTGGCTTATTCATTAAGCTGTGACCCTAAGCTTATTTTTCCTAGGTCCGTATTAGTTCAAGCTATTTTCTGTAATTTTTTTAGAATTTTTAGAATTAGGTTAGTATTTTTAAATATTTATTTTTGTTAAAAACTTTAAAAAATCATAAAAAATAGAAAAATAATCAAAAAAATTATATTTTTTTTTAGAAAATTTTCTTTTATCATAAAGTTTCTAGGAAAACTAGTTTTGTTTTCGTAGGGTTAAAATTGCAAAATTTCAATTTTTAAAGAACGAGATTCGTTCCCGTTTACATTTTTCATGTTTTTAAGCTCATTTCAACTCCGTTTTTGTTCTAGTTTTCTTTAAACTTACTTTTTAGTCAATTAGAGTCCATTTAAAAAGAAAATAATTAATTTAGGTTTAATTTTAGAAATTTAGGTTTTTTAACACCGTTTAGGGTTCCCGTTTTGCGTTTTTTTTTTTTTTTTTGTTTTTAGTTTAAAGTTTATTTCCGTTATTTGTTTCCTGTGGCCTTAATTGTTATTATATGCTTTATTTGAAATTGTAGAAGGTTGATAATTAAATCAATCTTTGTTTTCAATTCAAATCATTGTCCGAACAACAAACGTGGTTTTAATTTCACAAGTCGTTGGGGGAATAACGACCCGGGAATCATACTTCCCGGTTAATATACGTATTATATTATATATATTTTGAAGATTTTTCCTTTTTACTTTGTCCTCAAGGGTAATTTGGTAATTTTCCATCATATTATATATTTTATTATTACGTGTGTTGCTTAACTAGCAATCAATTTTTGGCGCCGCTGCCGGGGATTTGTGATTACGATTCTTTCGTTTGAAGTTTGTTGATCGTGTTTTGAAGAACCTTGCATTTTCAAAAGTTACGTTTTTTTTATAAAATTATAAAAAATAAAAAAATTATAAAAAAGGTAAAAAATATTTTTCTTTTCTTTTATTAGTATAATTATCATAAAAAAAATCAAAAAAAATTGTCCATATAAAAAATAAAATAAACAAAGTTGGTAAAAGAACACCAACAAATAATACCTTCAATTGAGGTATTATCCATTAGTAAGTTCCCAACTCGAATCAAAGATTTAAAAACTTGTCATTTGTGTCATTTACGAGGAACGGCTCACCTTAAAAAGTAAAATTTTTAAGAGTTACCGTGAAGTAAATTTGATTATTTGGTTCAAGTTGTCTATCTCGTTATCCGTTAAAATAGTTTGTTAAAAAAAAAAATAAAAAAAAATTTAGTTTAAATTTTCTTTTTCTATTTTGTGCATGCGCACTCGTTCTCAAACCCGCAACCATAACCGTCAACAACAAGCCCCACCGGCTGTTGTAGAACCATTTAATTTAGAAGAACCTTTTGATAACCTTCCATAGTTTCGATAGCCGATAACCGGACTATGGCGGAATTGCTCCAAGCACCCACCGAGGGGTACGAGGATGCAATCGTAATTCCCAAAATCAATGCTAATTTTGAGTTGAAGCATGTTTTGATCAATCTTATTCAAAACAAGCAGTTTTTCGGACATGAAAAAGAGGATCCACATGCTCACATCCGTTATTTCAATAAGATTACCTCAACGATGAGATTCTCGGACGTCCCGAGCACGTCAATTAAGCTTATGCTTTTTCCATTTTTTCTCGAAGGTTTAGCCCAGATTTAGCTAGAGAAAGAACCTCCTCGATCAATTTTGACATGGAATGATCTTGTTTCAAAATTCATTAATCAATTCTTTCCTCCTTCAAAAACGACAAATCTTCAAAACGAAATCACGAGATTTCAACAAAGATTTGACGAATCGTTTTACGAGGCTTGGGATCGATTTAATGATCTTCTTCGAGCATGCCCACATCACGGATTTTCATAATTACATCAACTAGATACGTTTTACAATGCTTTAAATGCTAATGATCAGGATTCGTTGAATTCTACTGCGGGTGGAAACTTTTTGGATAAGATGCCTCGTGAATGCTTGAAAATTATCGAGAGTAAATCTAAGGTTTGTAATTCACGAAACAAGGCAGACGTTGCTAAAGTGAGTTCGAATCATCTACCTCCGGAAATCTCACACCGATTGTTTCTGCTCTACAACCGAAGTTTCTGAACTTAAGAATATGATGAAGACTATGCTTATCGACAAGCAAAAAGCCCAAGCTCCCGTACCCGTAAAAGCAGTCGAGCAGAGAAAGAAAATTTTAAGTTAGGTTTATTTTTAGCAAATTATGGTTTTTGACCTTCATTTAAGGGTCCCGTTTTACGTTTTTTGTTAAATTTTGATTTTCCGTTATTTGTCTTTATGCTTAATTGTTAAAATTTGTTAATTTTAATTGTTAAAAGTAGTTAATCAAATCAACTATTGTCTTCGATTCAAAACAATCAAAACCGTTTCAATCCAAATCAAGGAAATAATTTCAACCAAAATCGAGGAACCAATTTCAATCAAAACCTGTGGAAGTAACTTCAACCAAGGACAAGTTTACCAACCTCCAACTAATCAACCACCACTTTATCAAGCTCCTCCTCAACAAATGCAAGGTGTTTCAAAGACCGATTTTAAGAATTATGTCAAGGCTAATGATGCTGTATTAAGGAATATGCAAAATCAAGGCCATGGTTTACAAAACCAGATGACAAATTTAACGAAAATGCTTTCTAAGTTCATAACTTCCAATACCGCTTCATCTATGAAATTTTAAACACCTCCAAGTCATCCAAAAACAACACTAACGTTGTTAGTGCACCTCAAGAGCCATTCGTCTTCAATCAAGACCCTGGTGAAAATTCTTCGCAAAATCCTCTACAAATTAACCATAATTGTTGTTACAAGTGTGGTGATTTGTTAGACGGTATCTTTTGTCAACAATGTACTTGCAAGTCTTGTGGGAACGGTGCTCATATTGGTGATAATTGTCCACCAAAAGTTCCGATTATATCTAATCTAGAACAATGCAATCAAACCATTAATGAGCTCCCACAGACTTTGCTAAGTGTTCATCCGACATGCAATTATGAAGATGAGAATTCATTCACTTATGATTCCAGGCCTAATTCTTTCAATGATTCTCCAAGTGTTCTCACCCACCCTTCACAAACCCAGTTTGAGACTTACTTTTGTGAGTTATGTGGAAATAATGCTCATTATGGTTATGATTGTCCACCACGATTCCCGCTTGTTTATGAGCAGGAGTCGTGTTACAATAAAAACTTTAATGATAGTTATTTTCCACAAAATTCTCAAAGTTCTTTTCAACAATATCTTTGTTGTGAAAATTGCGGGGGCCCTCACGAAATTTTTCCATGTCAACCAATGTATGAAGATTATTATAAGCAAAATTCTTGCTATGATCCTAATTCTTTTGGTTTTGACCAATATCAACCCCCGCAGTTTCCCGTCAATTATTCTCCTCATAAGACAAATAGAGAAATTTTGCAAGCTCAAGAAAACTTAATGAATGCTATACAAGCCTTTTTAAAGGAGTATGATCATAAACCTCCTAATGAAAAGTGCATGGCTTTATTACTAGCTGAGGAGAGATTTCTTAAGATTAAGCAAACTATGAGAAAAAAGCATAATCAACCTGAAGTTATCCAAGAATTGCTTCTTAAACTTATGGATGATTTGCAAAGTCTTAAAGGAAGCCA
>BQNB010169307.1:0-13796 GCA_026074375.1 Tanacetum coccineum | reverse complement strand
AGATTTTAACTGTGCAAATAACCCACCGGAATTGCTGGCATTGAATGATCAGAAACTGGAGAAGCAACTTGCTGAACTGAGGGGGTTGTATCCTCTGCCTTCTCTTGGTTGCAGTTGCCAGCTGCAATTCCCAACTCAACAGACCTAACATTTGGCACCACGTGATTGGGATAAGTTCCATTCGGGTCTTCGACAGCATGTGACATATCAGCAGAGTAGTCATTGGGTGCAGTATCAATGTCAGCATCATGCTTTGCTAAAATATCTCTAATTCGTTCACTCGATACCTAATACAACATTTTCAACTTCATCTTGCTGTTTTGATGCAATTTCTTCAATAGCTAGAATATCTCCAATTGGTTCACTTAGCACCGTTGCGTCAGCATCATGCTTTGCTAGGATATCTCCAATTGATTCACTAAATACCGTTGTGTCAGCCCCTTCCACATCATTCACCATGTTAGCATCCTGCTTTGTTGGAGCCTCTCTAATTGGTTTACTTATTACCGTAGCATTAGCCATGTACTTTTCAGAAGTATGTGAATCTGACACCATGTCATTGCTAGAGTCACTTAAATTGACTACTCCATCTAGCACAACTACAGGACACATGTCATGCATAGGTTTATGATGACTTTCTGCTTTAATTGGATTTCCAAATAACGCAGGGGCCATCTCACGGCTTTCTTGATATTCTTTTCCACTCTCCATCAAGTCCACGATCTGGGTCTCGTGTGCTGGCCCATTTAAAGAAATTTCATCATTAACCACCACCTGTCCTACATCAGCCTTTAGCTTCGCCTTTAGATCATTGAAGTGAACCTGCCTTAATCTTTCATGTTCATTCAATTTATCAGCAAATTTTTTTTCTGCCAAATATAGCTTTTCCGATCTTACAGAGGAATTACTACCATACCGATTGCGGATAAGAGTTTTTTCCAAGCTGAAGTCGTTCACTATAGTCTTCTTCTTTTCATCCCACTCACTGTCAAACTTATCAATCTCATTTCTTTCCTTTCTAGCTATATCTTCCTCCAGAATCTGTTCACTGCTTTGCAAAGTTTCTTCATTAGACGAGCCATGGTTTTCTCGTTTCTGCTCTTGTTGGTTAAGTGGAACTGCAGGTGAGAAGATTCATAATTAGGAAAAAAATCAGAGTGTCATTTGGCGAGTACCTGTTTCAACTCGTACTTGTTGAGGTTTATAACAAGCCTTAACATTTAAAGTGGGAACATCAACAGGGTTCTTACCTCTTTCAGACCTCCTCAAAGGGGTTGATCCAATCTTCTCACTATTTTCTGGTTTCTTTTTAACAGCAGACCGGGTTGTTGGCCCCATCTGTTTTTGAAATCTAGGAGATTTTTGAGACATAAACTCACCAGCATCGTACCTAATCCGTTTTTTACTACCACGGTTTGAATCCCGACCTCCTTCTTCTGTAACCATGGATTTCTCTATTGACTTAACGTTTGAAGCGGGAACATCAACAGGGTTCTTACCACTTTCAGACCTCCTCAAAGGGGTTGATCCAATCTTCTCACTTTTTTCTGGTTTCTGTTTAACAGCAGACCGTGTTGTTGGCCTCATCTGTTTTTGGAAACTAGGAGATTTTTGAGCCTTAAACTCAACAGCATCGTATCTCTTCCGTTTTTTACTACCACCATTTGAATCTTGACTTCCTTCTTCTGCAATCTCTTTTGATATGTCCCCGGATTTCTCTGTTGACTTGACGTTTGATGCGTGAACATCAACAGGGTTCTTACCTCTTTCAGACCTCCTCAAAGGGGTTGATCCCATCTGTTTGTTACTTTTCTCTGGTTTCTTTTTAACAGTAGACGGGGCCGGCCCCATTTGTTTTTGAAATCTAGGGGATTTTTGAATATTTAAAGGATTTGTTGAGGCTTGTATCCCTGTTGATGTTTTCCTGCCTGACCTTGTTAGAACAGACGAGGGTGCATCTTTCCGTTTTGCCATCTGTTGAGAGACCATGAAACCGAATTAATTTTTTTTTAAAAAGCACCATTATTCATCCGTAACCTTTCTAGGCATTTCACTTTTAAAAATCTAAATGCACACTGATGTAATACTCATCCAATACAAACCCTAATGACAGTACGCAAACACTAAAACGCAGCTTGCTCCACTAAAAAGGAACCAACAACAAGTAAAGAACAGTAACACATATATGGGCATGATATGCACGGACATTCAGAAAACACCCGTACTTACACCATCAATATCAAATCATACACCCTCATCCACCACTTGTAACACTACATAACTCGGAACCGATGCTATAGACTCACCGACCCACCACTAAAAATCAAGTAAAAACTCCATCCAAAATCTTAAATAATCTACATTGTACAACATATATCACACTATATGTGTCGTAAACAACACTAAAACTAATAGTAAACCATCCTTTTTCCATCCAACATATACCACGACCCATATAACCCGTATAAGCTCTTTTAAAAGAAGTTAAACGGGTTGCTCTAACCCGTTCATTTTCGTGTCATTCTTGACTATAAACGACAAGAAATTCAGCTTCACTTGTAAATTACAAGAAATTACCAACAGCAAAATCTATTAAAACCTTATAAGACAAAACAAAAATCCATAATAAATTAAAAGCCCAAACATTATTAATTGAGGGAATGACAAAAATACCCGTTTTAACAAACATACTTAACCAAATGCC
Source organism: Tanacetum coccineum (assembly GCA_026074375.1). NCBI lineage: Eukaryota > Viridiplantae > Streptophyta > Magnoliopsida > Asterales > Asteraceae > Tanacetum > Tanacetum coccineum. The sequence continues at coordinate 11,092 of BQNB010169307.1, read as the reverse complement.
CAACTTTTATCAAAAATTCCAAAATACCCACAAAATGTGCAAGTTTTGCGAGAGTTTGCAAATTCTTTTATTAAATTCACTAAGTTCGACTTTGTGAGGTCAAACCTTGCGATTTTTTTTAAAAATTCGTAAGGCTTGACCTTGCTAGTTTTCACGAAATTCGTAAGGCTGACTTCGCAAGGTTAAACCTTGCGGATTTTTTATAATAAATCCAAAATACCAACTTTTATCAAAATACCCACAAAATCCACAAGTTTTGTGAAAGTTTGTGAATTTTTTAATAAATTCTCAAAGTTTGACTTTGAGAGGTCAAACCTAGAGATTTTTAAAAAAATTCGTAAGTTTTGACCTCGAAAAGTTAAACCTTGCTAGTTTTCATAAAATTCTTAAGGCTGACTGCGCAAGGTTAAACCTTTCGGATTGATGAAAATTGTTCTCTTTTTCCTTCGGTTTTCACAAGTTATGAAAGGTATTTTGACCATAACATTCTCATACAAACTCTTTTTTTGTGATCCAAAAAGCCATTAAACGCGAAAAGAAATATTTACAACTTTCATGTTTTGAGCTAAGCCAAAAACCGAAGAAAAATGGAGCAATATTCAAACATTCGAAAGGTTTGACTTTTGCAAGGTAAAACCGCGCGTTTTTTATTTGCAAGGTTAGACTTCGCACAGTCGAACATTACGCGTTTTCATAAAATTCGCAAACTCTTGCAAAACTTGCGGATTATGTAAGTATTCGGATTTTTTGATGAAAATTGAATATTTGGTAAAGTACGTTGGTAAAAATGGGTATTTTTGTAATTTTCTCTTATTATTATATCAAACAATTAGTATAACTTTACATTAAATAGTTAACAAAAAGTGTATGTCATTAAATTTATAAGTATACATGGTAAAGTTGGGCAGGTGAAACTGTGAAAGAAGCCATTATTCAAGATAAACATATGAAGGGAAGTTTTTGATATCATGAGTACTCTGCAATTTTATCCTATGGAGTGTAGGTTTCTACTTTTGAATTTATTATCTTGAAAATTTTCAATTTTGCAGTGCAAACATTTAAATCTTTCTATACACGAGCCAGATGTACATGCATGCACCAGAACTCGACCTACTCCTTCTAATAATCTACAAAAGTTAAGGACCTAATAATTAATAATAATACTCTATTGTTACATCTTTGGTCGCTTCGTCATATTAACAGTATTAGTCCTATGCGTTATAATGACCCGAATGTATTATGGTACATTTATAATTTTAAAGCTCTCTTTATAAAAACCAAGTTCCACATCATTGGTTATAAGGTTTTACATGCTACTACATATTTTGGTAAGAGTAACCAAGTGAGCTGCGTCTCATTTTTATAAAAGAATTTCAAAGATTAGCTTAAAAATACAATCTAGATATCTAGGACTAGTTTAGTATGCTTTTAAATAAAAGGGTCAAATGTAATTAGATATGTTAAATACAGGGACTGAATTTAAAAAAATAGTAAATTATAGTATTAAGAACTAGCCGTATACGTCGAATAAGAGAAAAATATAGATACGTGAATAGCAGAGAAATTGCGTTGATGTTAATAAACAAAGTAAGGGCCGTATTCGTTTTATTAACACAGTTCTCTTTCGTTATGCAAGCTCTTATGATCTTTATTATGCAACCTCCTTATTTCGAAAAAACCGCTTATAGATTCGAAACCCGATTCGTTTCTTAACGTCGATCATATATTCCGAGCCGAGAATAGTTTATATAAACCTGAAGTAGACTTCGATGAAAATAATAGAATCTGACGTGATTTGAAATCTTACCTCCCAGTAGAACGAAAACAGTTCGCGATGTTAAATGATCACGAGTAGTGGCACCGAAACCAGTATCCGAACACAGATGTTGGTAAACACTCGAACCTTATATTGTCTTTTGATTCGGCACTGTTTCTTAGTTTTTGTTAGATAAAGGTGACTATAAATAGGGTAGGGCAATGTGTTTATATAGACATGGGTAAACCCTTCGAAGTCAACCAAACGTTTAAATAAGGAATGGTATAATCGTTAATTAATGTGTTACAATAAATTTGACAGATTTTGGAGTTAAAAAGGAAATTGTCGACTCTTCTTATTTTGGTTCGAGATTTCCACTATCTATACTACAATTAGACCTTCTCTCTTCATTTAATACACACACAAATTTAATTAATACAACCTATTAAGCCTATGATACAATCTTTATATGCACAAAACTTATATAAAGTTTTAATGTTATGTATACAACTATTTAATGCACTAATACATACATATAATTAATGCTATTATTAAAATACCCCCATCACTTCAAAGTACAACTAATATAGTACATGGTACAAACCAAATTGATACTGCTTACAAGTATTATTTATTGTCATTGCTCACTGCTACCGCTACTTTTGTCAAACACGCTTTAAACATCGTTAACATATTTTGAATACTATTTTCGGCATTAAATCATACATGGTGTTGATTGTTGACAATTTAATTATATCTAAAATAAGACTACTATAGTTTTAGGCAACAAAATTTGTTGTTAAAATTAGACTGAATATTTGTATCTACAAAATAATTATTTCCCTGCCTTCACAAAGAATATAAACTGATAAGTGACAATTCAAAGGTCTCATCAATTACATCAATTAGCACATTCATCTCGTGGAGTATAACTACCTATGATTGATATTCAAATAGTATAAAGATTACGGATAAGGCCGTACTTTGTTTAAGGGGAGATTAAAAAGAAAAGAAAAACTTATATTGACATGTATGTCCTCGATAAAAGCCGTTAAACGACAAAAAAATTGAGTTTCAGACTTTTACTTTGCCAGAAAGCAAAGAAAAATTGGCAAAAAAAGTCCTCTCCAATTAGCTCGATTGGTGCGGTGAACTTTATAGGTTGCGAGTCAAAAATACCAAATTACGAATATGATTAACATAACTTACTAGTTGGCAGAATAACTAAATCATGTGTGTTTGGTCTAAGTTTGCTAAGTTATATCAAAACCAAATTTTCGCTATGCTATTGTTTTCTTTCCAAAGAGAGATTTGTCTAATTATAGTTATTGACATTACATGTATAAGACTCAAGTACAAACACACATATATTTTACATGTTTAATGTTTAACACTAATTCGTAACACTCAATAAAAACAGATTAATTGAGTCATATTTTAACTACATACAAAGAGAAAATGTTTTTTCTTAAAACTTACTGTAAAAGAGTAATGTGTTGTGCTCAAAATAACCTTTTTAATCTTTATGTGTTACATTATATTTTAATGGTTTTAAATTTCAAATTTGTGTTTAACAACCTACCAAAAATAGTTTTTTTTTACTTAAGTTACTGGAATATACACGATTAAAAAGAGTTACTTTCATTTTTAGTTACACTAAATCTTTTCACATGTTTTTTATACATTTTAAAAGTTGTTCCGATCCCTTAGTTGAGTTATCGTATGTTACACGAAACACCTAACCAATATATTGCAACTACTATACAATTATCTACCGCTAGATATCCCGTAGATCTGCACGGTTTCGCTTAGTATCACTAAACACATGCATATAAATGTCTAAAACATATTCATAAGCACAGTACATATATTTATGACTTTGCATGTTTAATTTTAGTATGTAAAGAACCTGTAAATGGTATGTATAACAAACAAATCGAGTCACATACAAATATACAATCGTATACACACATACATGCATGTATATATGGAAATGATGATTGTAAAAAGTTTCCAAACAATTGAGACATAAACATTTATGGAAAATATAAATCTTGTTGGCACCATTAATATCACATATAAAATTCCATCACAAATTTGGTTCTCATCCTTCACATTTCTTACACACGAATACAACAAACAAAGCTTTGCACTATATGGAACCTTTGCCAAAATCAACACGACTACCCGCCATCACACCGCCACGAACACCACCAGCCGCCATCTCAGCGCCACCAAGACCGTCCCCAGAAGTTGTTGATATAGTAAAATGCAACCATAATAAGGTCTTGAGTTATTTCACAAGAAAATTATTAGGGTGTGTGGTGTGTTTCAAGCTAAAAGATATGGAGATGGAGACAAAGACGAAGCCGGAACACAAGAAAGATAAAGTCGTTGCGGTGACTAGTTTTAGCGGTAACATGATGCATTCACCGAATTATTATAGTGAAATGAATCAGGAAGAACGTGAAGAGAAGCTTAAATATGCCATTGTTTACTGTAAAAACACACCTATTAATTGATTGCTTCCTTGTTTTCTCTTGTTTTTTTTGAAGGTATGATAAACATTATAGTGATAATTAAGGTTTTTTATTTTGTTTATTGTCATATGTTTGATTAATTCATGTACAAGAACAAAACATATATATTTGAATATGTACACAATTAACACACACGTTTGTATGTATGCAACTATACATGCACATCCATTAAACTCACATTTAATCCGTTTCGACTGTGTTTCTTTTAGGGGGTGTTTGTTTAAGCTTATATTTGGGCTTAGGAACTTATTTCATTCCGGCTTATATTTCATAAGCTTCAAATTTATGGCTTATGTTGAAACTTATGGCCTTATATATATATATATATATATATATATATATATATATATATATATGTATATGTATATGTATATCATAATATATTTTATTTGGGCTTAGGACTTATTTCATTCCGGCTTAAATTTTCATAAGCTTCAATTTATGGCTTATGTTGAAATCTTATGGCCTTATATAGATATATTATTATATATACTATATATATATATATATATATATATATATATTATATATATATATATATATATATATATATATATATATATATATATATATATATATATATATATATGTGTATATATATATGTGTATATATATAGTGATAAAATATATAATTTGTATATATATATGTTATATTATATGTATATATATGTATAATAATCTATAATATTATATATATATATATATATATATATATATATGGTTAATATATATATATCTTGTATATATTCTGTATATATATGTTATATTTTTACTATATGTTTTATATATAATTATAATATATATATTATATATGACACATTAATATATCTATACACATATATATAGATACATATATATATTTACCATATATATATATATCATATAAAGCTTCAAACACCAAGTGTATGCTTACTTTATTTCTTGAACCGAAAACCAAACAACTCGTGTTTAATACTTGTTCTAGATCCGATCCAAATATATAAGTTTATCGTATTATGATAAATTTATATAAGCCCACAAAGCCCACAAGTTTCTAGATAAGCCGGAAAATTAGGGCTTATGAAATATAAGCCAAAAAACAAATAAGCTAGTAAGCCACATACAAGCTTAAATTTAACAAACACAGTATTGATTGTTTCTGTTACAAGTATGATTTCTTTTTTGACATTCCAAATAGTGTTTGATCAGAATCAGTTCATTTTATGAGAAATCCTAACTTTGGTTTGTTCCGAGACAAATGAGGTGAAGTAGACCTTTTTTATTAAAGGAGTTAAAACTTAGAATGAATTGATCAATCGATCAATATGATTTAGACACTATCATAGTTATATATCAATGTGTGTTTGTGTTCAGATAGATATATGATATGATGTTTCAATTCATCTTGTTATGTATAAACTTGAATGTTTCATGTAAAGGACTATGCGTATTATTCCGGTAAATGAACAAAGAATTAGGCCAACTTGCATTCAGAACTACAATTGATCGGATGACTCAAGTTTTTTGTTGTAGCGTGTTGTATATAATGAACCAGTGGTCAATGTGGTATTAGGGTTTATCTGATTTCTTTAAAATTGTTTGAAATATAGGTTTTCGATTTGAAATACTTACGTTGGGCGCAACTACTTAAACTTACGATGCATTAATAAGTAAAGTATTTTGTCTCTGTTCGGGTTTCTTGGTTTGTTTCAGGCTCCTCGGTTCATAATATTTTGTTTTCTAAATCAAAACCAAACAAAAGCAACTAAAATCGGTTCAAACTGAACAAAAACGGAACTTGTAATCAAAATTTTTGTTAAGCGATTATATGTTTCTCACGATGCTAATTTTACGCATGTTGATAACTTTAAGGAATAACTTTACGGCACACTATTTCATAAAAAATGGCAGACAACCCGTGCATAACGGTGCAACGACGCTACGAAAACGCTGGTCACCACTATTGCTAGTTGTTTTGGACGTGTAATATTATATAACATTTAAACATAGAGAGTAGCGGTTTTAGCGCCATCTGGTGGTGTGGTGTCTATATTGCTAAGTTGTGGTCGTAAATAGTGGTCTGTTACATGATCGAAAAAGGTGATGTCTGAAAGTCTAACTATATAAAAGATTGATTTCTATCACCCGCTTAATGATTTGTAAATTTTATTTAGTGGTGTTTTAAAGAAGAAAAAAAAAGATAAGATGATTTATACATTATCATTTTGTGTCATGTGGTATATTAAGTGTACATTTGAGTAAGGGTATTTTAAAAATGTGATTAATGAATTGTAAATCTATATCTATATCTATACTCCTTATAAAGAATATTTACCTAAATGTTGAAACTAGAAATCTAGAAAAATTGAAATCTAGAAAAATTGAAATCTAGAAAAATTGAAAATCCTTATTTTAAGAAACATTGGAAAAATTAAAATCATTATAACCTACAAATTAATAATAGCAAACGAAACTGATATGTACACTCAGTCAAACAAAACTGATTGCCTCATTAACTAATTGATTGACTCATTTTAAGAAACATTGGAAAAATTAAAATCATTATAACCAATGAATTAATAATAGCAAATGAAATTGATATGTACACTCAGTCAAACAAAATGAAACTGATTGCCTCATTAATAAATTGATTGACTCATTTTAAGAAACAATGGAAAAATTAAAATCATTATAATCTACGAATTAATAATATCTATACTCCTATACTTACTCCTTATAAAGGAGATTTACCCAAATGTTGAAACTAGAAATCTAGAAAAGTTAAAAATCCTTATTTTAAGAAACATTGGAAAAATTAAAATCATTATAACCTATGAATTAATAATAGCAAACGAAACTGATATGTACACTCAGTCAAACGAAACTGATTGCCTCATTAATTAATTGATTGACTCATTTTAAGAAACAATGGAAAAATTAAAATCATTATAACCTACGAATTAATAATAGCAAACGAAACTGGTACACTTAGTCAAACGAAACTGATTGCCTCATTAATTAATTGATTGACTCATTTTAAGAAACATTAGAAAAATTAAAATCATTATAACCTACGAATTAATAATAGCAAACAAAAAGTCAAACGAAACTGATTGCCTCATTAATTAATTGATTGACTCATTGGTGGGACAATTAATCTCTCATAATTTTCATTGACTAGGGTTTGGTAAATCCCCTATAAATAAGGATCACAATTGCGACTCCAGTTTCAGGTTCCCTTTTACTATACCAGTTCTATGGCAATTGGAGTCTTAGCTGTTGTTCTCATACTTCTTTTTCAGGTACATGTTTCTCTTTCACTTACAATTAAACTGTCATTTATTATTGTTTGAACACGTCATGGTTGAATCTAGGATGTTGTTTTCTCCCTTTCTAAATCAACATTGTATCATGCTGGCACATTCAGAAATCGTTGATTATCAGCTGAAATTCTTACTTTAGACTGTCAGATTGGAGGAAAAAGTTATTTGCTATCAATCATGATGAACTAATTTCTAATTTATATTATATCTGTTGTTCAACAGGCAAGGAAATTGCTGCCGACTGGTAGGAAGAACACCTTTTACTTTGGTATAATGGTTTCAGTGGTAAGTGTCTTTTTCCTTGCAGTTTGCTTTGTATCTGTATCTAAAGCACACGTTCCTCTAAATCGAAAAAAAGGTTTTCTAAAATAGATAGCATGTCTAGAGATTGCACTAAGGTACCATTTGGGACTTGACATGTTTGGAAACCTTGGAAAAAGATGGATAACAAGTTGAAGGAACTTTGGCCAATGCTTCGGCTAGCCGAATGTTAGCTCCTGATATAAAATCCAAAAGCTTGGCAAGGACGGCCTTGAGCTGCTCTCCAGTAGGGTTTAAATGCAAACCTTGTTAAAATATGGTATTTATAGCAAGATTTAATAGTTACCCTTGAAGCTTGTTAAACTCGTCACTTTGTATGAACCTTCGTACCATAGTCTAAAAACCGAATTAAAAGAAAGAGGTTAAGGCAGTTCGGAAGCCAGTGATAATCCTCCTATTTTCGGCTACCTCATCTTTTAAACCAAGAAGCTCAGACTCCCATTCAGCCAAGGATTTTTTAAGATCCTTCACATCCGAAGTCATGATCTCTAACTCCGACTGAGCTTTCACGAGCTAATCAGACTTCTTTTCAGCGGCTCTACGGGCATCATGAAGTTCTTTCTTTAATCGGGTACCTTCGGTAGTAAGCTTCCTAATGGTTTTCTCTTGACATCTAACCAACTTCTTTCTACCCTTTGATTTTTCTTTGTCATTGGCAAGAGAAGTAGCGATGGTCTTAGATTGGTCTTCAAGAGTAGCGATTCGCTCCCGTAGGTTGGGTCGTTTGACATTAAGACGGTTATTGAAAGAACTTGGGCCAATGCTTCGGCTAGCCGAACGTTAGCTCCCGATATAAAATCCGAAAGCTTGGTAAGGACGGTCTTGAGCTGCTCTCCAGTAGGGTTTAAATGCAAACCTTGTTAAAATCTGGTATTTATAGCAAGATTTAATAGTTACCCTTAAAGCTTGTTAAACTCGTCACTTTGTATGAACCTTCGTACCATAGTCTAAAAACTGAATTAAAAAAAGAGGTCAAGGCAGTTCGGAAGCCAGTGATAATCCTCCCATTTTCGGCTACCTCATCTTTTAAACCAAGAAGCTCAGACTCCCGTTCAGCCAAGGATTTTTTAAGATCCTTCACATCCGAAGTCATGATCTCTAACTCCGACTGAGGTTTCATGAGCTAATCAGACTTCTTTTCAGCGGCTCTACGGGCATCATGAAGTTCTTTCTTTGAATGGGTTCTTCTCGGTTAGTAAGCTCCTATATGTTTTCTCTTGACATCTAACCAACTTCTTTCTACCCTTTGATTTTTCTTTGTCATTGGCAAGAGAAGTAGCGATGGTCTTAGATTGGTCTTCAAGAGTAGCGATTCACTCCCGTAGGTTGGGTCGTTTGACATTAAGACGGTTGATGAAAACCACTTGATGCTTCATATAAGCATTTCTAACCCGATTAGAAGTCCGCAAATCATCATACTGTCTCAGTAAACCCCAAAATCTAGCAACCAACTCTCCCTCATGGATCATTTTTAGACAGTGTAGGACATTGACTCTATCCATTAGTTGGTCATCATTCAGACCCTCCACACAGAAAAGATCCACATGAGTAGGGAGCTAGTCCACCATAGCTTGGCACACTGCAGATCGCTCTTTCGAAATAATGTGAAAACCTGGATCATGATGCTCCTCCTACTCCTCCCTAGATACATGGCGGCGTTAGAGCGTTCACCCTCTTCCAAGGGATATGGAAGGTAATAAGGACTAGGCACTGGAGAAGCAATCTCTCTCTCAATATGGTCACGGGTGTCATTTGGCACCGAAGAAGCCCGCTTTGGCTCTTCGTGCTTTTCAACATCAACTTCATTATATGGAGTCAAAGAAAAGATACTTAGAAATATAAAAAGAAAAAAAGAAGGAAAAATCTTTTCAATTGAAAGGACGGTTATGGTACTTGGGTGTCCACCGTCGTGACTATGATCATTGCCTCCATCAATCTTATAATCATTTACGTTCATAGGAGCATCATCAGCTACTTCGGCATTGGTGAAAAAGGAGAATAGTTAAGAGAAATTACAAGAGTAAAAGATATGAAAGAGGAATACCTTGGTTTCCTAAATCCTTAGCACCAGAGACCCGAGGGTCAAATCCGGTGTGGATCTCTTGTGGTGGTGGCATAGCTTGACCACCAATGTTCCCCCCTTTCGCAACTCCTACGGAGCGCAAGGGATGAACATTCAACACTTGATCTTTATTTTTTTGTTCACCTTTATCGTTCATATCTAAATCATCGTCATCCAAGGTACAACTTTCACTTGCTTGATCCTCTTCAGAACCATCATTGGACAGTTGCCTCAAACTACTATCTGCTCTAGAGCTCCTTCTAATAGGTCGATTTCGATGAGTGCTTTCAGTTGAAATCCCCACGGCAGTAGAGGCTTTTCGCTTTCTGGTGGCTTCAACTCTGGCCAAAACCTTTTCGCTCGAAAGAGTAACCTCGAGTTGTTCTGGGGCACGGTCCGATATAGCAGTTCTAGAAGCATCGAGTGAAGTGGTGTTGTTCTGTATCCTTTCTTAAATAATGTAGCTAAGTATGTGAGTCTTCGCTTAAACCTCGGAGCCCTCCCACTCCAGCATGCACAGAAAATCATAGATGCCTATAACTACAAACAAACACACAGTTAGAAAATAAGATCGATAAAGGGAATTAATAAAAGATAAAGGAAAACACCCCCCACCCTAAAACCACTATCTGCTTTGTAGCTCCTTCTAGCATGTCTCTTTCGATAAGAGCTTTTAGCTGAAGTCCCCACGGCAGTAGAGACTTTTCTCTTTCGGGTGGCTTTAACTTTGGCCAAAACCTTTTCGTCTGGAAGAGTAACCTCGAGTTGCTCTAGGGGTAGGTATAACAATTCTAGGAGCATCGGGTAGAGTGGTGTTGTTTGGTATCCTTTCTTGAATAACGCAGCTAAGTCCATGAGCCTCCGCTTGAACCTCAAAGCCCTCTCAACAGAAAATCATAGATGCCTATAAATGCAAACAAACACATAGTTAGAAAACAAGATCAATAAAGGAAATTAATAAAATATAAAGGAAGAATGCCCCCCCCCCCACCCACGACATCGACGTTGTTTCCTTCTCTTATCACGGGATCACATCGGTGGTTCCACCAAGCTCTACTCAAACCCAAAATCACAAGCACCCCCATTGGAATGTTGCGAAGCTTGACCACAA
>BQNB010169306.1:3057-13797 GCA_026074375.1 Tanacetum coccineum | reverse complement strand
TATGTTGATGACATTATCTTGGGTCTACAAACAAGGAGCTGTGTACTGCATTTGAGAAGCTTATGAAGGATAAGTTACAGATGAGTTCTATGGGAGAAATTACTTTCTTCTTAGGATTACAGGTAACACAGAAGGAAGATGGAATATTTATTAGTCAGGATAAACATGTAGCTAAGATTTTGAAGAAATTCAACTACACAGATGTGAAGTCTGCTTCTACTCCAGTTGATTTGGAAAAGCCTTTAGTCAAAGATGGAGATGCTGATGATGTTGATGTACATCTCTATAGATCTATGATTGGGTCTTTGATGTATCTCACAACATCTAGGCCAGATATTATGTTTGCAGTATGTGCATGTGCCAGATTTCAAGTTGCACCAAAGACATCCCATCTCTTAGCAATCAAGAGAATTTTTAGATATCTAAAAGGCAAACCAACTTTAGGCCTTTGGTATTCTAGGCATTCTCCATTTGAACTAGTTGCTTATACTGATAGTGACTATGCTGGAGCAACTCAAGATAGGAAGTCTACAACTGAAGGTTGTTAGTTTTTTGGGAAATAAGTTGATATCATGGCAGTGTAAGAAGCAAACTATGGTTGCCACCTCTACAACTGAAGCTGAATATATGGCTGCTGCTAGTTGATGTGGACAAGTACTCTGGATTCAAACCTAATTATTGGATTATGGGTATAATTTCATGAATATTGTCATTAATATTAACAATAACAGTACTATTTGCATTATTGAAAATCTTGTTCAACATTCTAAAACAAAACATATAGAGATTAGGCATCATTTTATAAGAGATTGCAATGCTAAAAAGTTAATACAAATGGTTAAAATTCATACTGATAATAATTTTGCAGATCTTCTTACAAAAGGTTTTGATGCTGGAAGGTTTCAGTACTTGGTCTCAAGTATTGGAATGCTTAATCCTTAATGTCTACATCTTTTTATGTCTTTGTAAAAAGTTTTGTAAAGGATTAGTACTGTTAGTCTTGTCAATTAGTACTGCTAAGTATAATTAGTACTGCTAGTTATACTTAAGACTGCTTGTTAAAACCGTTAGTAATAATTAATATTGTTAAGAAGAAAATACTTTGGATTGTGTATTTTTGGCTTTGGACTAACACTTGCAGGCTAAGTATATTGAGTACCTGATGTTGAAAGCTTCATCTCTGAAGTCTTATTTGAGGGGAGGCCACTTATGTCAATATGCAGTCAAGCATGGATGGAAGCACATGTACATCAAAAATGTGTTAAAAAGAATCAAAAACATCTAGGCATGTCAAAAAAGGTCGGGACACCAAGATACCTCAGTCTAGTGGTCCCCCTGTAAATGTTGGTGATGAGGCTGTCCATAAGGAGTTGGGTGACAGAATGGAAAGGGCTGCCACTACTGCTTCTAGCTTAGAAGCAAAGCAGGACATTGGTAACATCAATAGGACCCAATCCATGGCAACACTTAATAAGCCAAGTCCTTAGGGAACTAGTTCAGGTAGTGGTCCCAGGTGCCAAGATACCATATTGGGAGGTATAGATGCTCAAACTAGGTTTGAGACTACATCTAAATAGTCTAATGATCCACCTCTCTCAAGAGTTCACACACTTGGAAGTGGAGAGGACAGTATGAAACTTATGGAATTGATGGCACATTGTACAAAATTGTCTGCATTGGTGAGCTCAAAAGAATAGAGAGATTTGTGATATAAAAATAGAAAGAGAGATGTGAGTATGAAAAACAGACAGAGAGTTTCAGTGAGAAAAAGAAATGAGAGGAATTATGAGATAAAAACAGAAAGAGAGCTTGTGAGAATCTAAATTTATGATGGAAATGCTTGTTGGAAACAGCATTGGTGTTTATGCTGCTAGGCACAAACTTAATACTGCTAGTATTAAGTTAGTACTGCCAGGCATATCTTAATACTGATGGGTAAAGTTAATACGGTTGGGCTTAAAGTTAGTACTGTTAGGCTAAAATTAGTATTGGTGGGTGACCGTTAGTACTGTTTGAGGTATAACATAATTTTTTTAATTAATTAATAGCCGTTGAGATATTTCCGCCAACAACTTGCTTATAGGGGTCTATGATTTGGAAAATTCTTGATATTTCTTTCTCTTATAAGGTTTCTTTGAGAAAAAGATTCAATTTTATTAAGTTGGTCAAATCAAAACCCTAAGTGCTCTCTACATAATTTCAATTAACTTTACCAAACTCTCATATTCTCATCAACGAACATAAACCCAAAACCCTTATCATAACTTCATCAATCATGGCTAATTTGGAATTCTATGATACCCACAACATGGTCGCTTACTTACTCAAACCAGAAGGAAGTGAAGATTTTCAACAGATAGTAGATTTCCTCAACACAAGTCACATAAAGTATGCTCTAACTGAAAATTCTACTATCTATACTTCACTCATTCAACAATTTTGGCAAACTGCTTCTACAAGCATACTTGAAGATGGAGAAGTGGAAATAACTGCAACCATAGATGGCCAACTCAAGACTATCACTTAGAAGATGCATGTGGTACTGATTGTTTGCCAACTGCTACTATCATTAAAGAACTAGCGAGGATGGGATATGAAAACCTTCTCAAAAGCTTACATTTTTAAAGCTTTTTTTTCTCACAAATAGAAGTTCTTAATTATACCATTTGCAAATGCCTTATAGTGCCAAGACCACTGCATGGAATGAATTCAGTGTACTATGGCCTCTGGCACTCATTATGCCTTGGCCAACAAAATCAATATTTAAATCTGTCCAAGTACATTTTGATGATATGGTAAAGCCAATTAGGAAGGGGGGGGGTCAAAATTTTTGATGTATCCTTTGATTTATTCAAGTGTTTATTAATAAACAGCTTGGTGTAGTCACATCATAAGAAGATTTTTGTTAATCCAATCACCACACAAGAAAATCTTTGCAAAATGAAGGAGAGAAGGAAAAGACTTTTCTGGGAGAGTAACACCCCTGTTTGCAACAATGATGGTTCAAGCTAATCAAGAAGAGGGTGTAGATTCAGGCATTCCTACTACTTCTCAACAGACACCCATTACTATTCAACCATCTACCTCTAAATTCCAGAAGAAATAGTCTAGGAGAAAGCAGCAAAAGACTCCTGCAGTTCCTCATCCTAGTGATTCTACTGCTGATGTACCAAATGAGAAGTCTGGTGCCACAATCTAAGATCCATGCTAGTGGTGAGGATAGATTAAAACTCACTGAATTGATGGATATGTATACCAAATTGTCTGAGAGAGTCCTTGACCTAGAACATACTAAGACTGCTCAAGCTAAGGAAATCATAAATTTGAAGCTGAGAGTTAAAAAGTTAGAGAAGAAAGCAGGGTTAAGAACTCATAAATTCAAGAGACTGTACAAGGTTGGTGCCACACAAATTATACACTTCTCAGATGATGATAGTTTGGGTGCTAGAGGATGATCCAATCAGATGGAGGGTAATTGAGGACCATTGAGACAAGGATACTGAAGTTTCTTTAGTTGATGAAATCCCGGGGAGGAGGTCAGATGATGCAGAAATATTTGATACAGATGTTCTTTTTGGTAATGAAGTTTTTGCTAAAAATGATATGATTGAAAAAGACCAAGATGTGATTCCCAAAGAAGTTAGTACTGCTACTCCTTACTTACTGCGGTTGCTACCACATCCCCTGTTATAACTGAAGTAGAGCATTACCTTCGCTCAAACATTGGCTAAAATTGAAAGAGTGGCAACAATTCTAAGGGTTGTGATTAAGATTCCAGTACGTAGTAAGCCACAACAACACCTTCAACAATTCCCAAAGCTAAAGGCATTACATTTAGAGATGCTGGTGAAAGCGCAATAAAAGAACACCAACATCAGTATATTCTCTAAGCATCAAGGATAAAGGGAAAGCTAACATGGATGAACCTGAAGTGCATTAAAGCTAGAGAAAACAGGATCAAATTGCTTCATAATGAAGAAAATGAATAGAAATCATTGAAGGCTTTAATAAAGACCCCCCCACCCCCCCCCTGCCGACCCTTCTTTCAAACTCCCAACCCCTGACCTTCATTTGAAGAAAGAAAGGCTTGCTAGGAAAAAGAAGAGGAAGCAACATAGCCTTGATTTGATCATGGGATAACTCACAAGCTATGATGGAGCAGATTTTGAATTAGCTCAGAGGCTACAACAGAAGAATGGGAGAGTTAACATTAAAAGAATGATCAAGATGTTTTGTTGAGTCCATGAACATAAAGAAAAGAAACACTTTGCAAAACTTAGAGTGCTGAAGGATGAAAAGAAGTAAGCCACCAACCAAAGCTCAAAAGTGAAATCTAATGTCTACCTATCTTAAAAACATGGGTAGATACAAATATAATCTGTTGAAGAGCAAGAGCTATGATGAGATCCAGAAGTTGTTTGATAATGAAATAAAGAGGGTAAATACTTTTATTCCTATGGATTCAGAGGTGGTGGTGAAAAGCAAAGAAGGCCCAGAAGGCGCACCAACCGTCTCAAAAGAAAGAGGAGGTAAGTGGAATCTGATAAGACAAAGAAGGCAGGAAAGTATGTGAACAGAAAGCTAAAGCAGCATAAGATAGTCCCTTGTAAAGAAAAAGAAGAGGGAAAGAGCATAAACAAAAATCTTTCTTTAAAAGACAAAGAATGGAGGATGATAAAAAGAAAGGATGAGCATTTGAGAAGTTAAAGAAGAAGATGAAGTGAGATAAAAAAAACATATGGAAGGTAGTTCATGATAATGAGGAAATAGCATTGATGATATACCTCTAGCTACCAAACCTCTAATAATTATTGAATATAAGATTGTTAAAGAAGGACTGAAAGGATTCTATCATTTGATAAGAGCTGATGGAAGTACAAATAGATATTCATCAATGATTAGGATGCTTCAGAGCATTAGTAGAGAAGACTTGGAGACTCTCTGGAAGTTGGTGAAAACTAAATATGGGAATACAAGTCCAGAGGATGATTACGAAAGAGTTTTTTGGGGTGATCTGAAGTAATGTCAATTTGAGCGTGACATAAAGAGGTGAAATATGCAATGGAGTTACAAGGGATACCCAAAGTGATGTTTTGGAAGTTGTGTAACTCATAGTGGGGTACACTTTTGTGAGATTTTAAAATATACTCATCTTTAAGTTAGTTGAAAAGATATTCCCTCACACCAAATACAATCCCCAATTATGATCAACAAGAAATTCAAGCTGATTACTAGAATGAGATGTGCTATCAACTACTCAAGCTCATGGTAAAACAGCAAAATGGTCAATGAAGTGATTGAATGAATCTTCCTGATAGTGATGAATACTTTTAATGAATAAACTTGAAGATTCAGAAGATGAACATCAAGTTTAGGGGTGGATTGATTGGGACTTAAAGACTTAAGATGATTCTTAGAGTTAATAGTACTAGGTTTATAATGAAAATTTGCTAAGTAGTTTGTTACTGGTAGTATAAGTTACTACTACTTAGTACTATTGTTAGTATAATTTGTACTGTTGAGTATAAAATTACTGTGCTTGTTGAAGTTAAGACTGCTCAGGAGTTGAAGATTGAAATTATATGTTAAGTAGTTAGCTGCTGTGCTAGTAGTAAAAGTTAAGGCTGCTAGTACACTAGTTTATACTATTAGTATATATTAGTACTGCTAGTACTAATGTTACTACTGCTTATGTTTATTAGTACTGCTGGTACAAAAGTTAATGCTGCTGGATTACAACTGCTAGAAGAGTTACTACTGTCAAAAGGATAAAGACGAAGTAAAGAGATAAGGATTGTTTGGAGAACAAGAATACTTATGAAGATAAGTATTAAGTTATTTTTGTAAAAGATATGTATAATGTATTTGTTTAAAAGATAATGTTTGCTTTTAGAAAAGATCATGATATCTTAGGAAAGTATTGTATAGCCTGTAGACTCAATGGAGTATAAAAGGGGGTCCTAGGGTATAGAATTCAGAGGCATAAAAAAACAAGTCTTTCTTTGTAGCTTCAAGGTTGTAAATCCTAGTACTAGGCAGAGTACTCGTATTATTCATAATAATAATATTGAAGCTTTTTAGTTATATTCATTGTTCATTCATTCTACTACATCACAGTTTGCTATTACATTCATATTCTTCTAAGTACTAAAAAGTATATTTCGCATACTCTTAGTATCAACAAAGTTTCTAGCATAGTTGTCTTGAAATCTTATCAATACGAACTAACCCTTTTACAAGGTTTGCAAAGATCTTGTTGGGATCAAACCACATCCTTATGTTGATTATAATCTATCATAGGATCTAAGTATGGCTTCTCTTACTAAAACCCATAGCTCATTGAGACTGTTAGCCTTAATTATTTTAAGTTCAAACAAGAATGTTATCGGTCATATAAAGGTCAACTAGGTCTTGTATTAGTAATATGGCTTAGTCGGGTTCAACTGGGATTGGATTGTAATCTAATATAGTCCGTTTCCTGTTTTGTGCTCAAAGCCAAAGTTATGCCAAACCCGACCCAAGTTACAAGCCCACACGGTCCTTATTGAAAGGCTTGGTATAAAAGAACACCCTATCCATCACATTGGAGGGGTGCTTGGTTGCATTTTCTTCACACTTGTAATCCACCACTCTCTCTCCTAATCTAACTTTCCTAGTTCCTTTCTCTCTTCCTTTTCTTTCTTTCTTATTTCCGGTTCATCTCAAGCTTATTTGGGTTTGCTTAGTTGTTGTGAAGGATTATTATAAGTCCAACATGTTGGTCTTAGGTGGATTCCTACAGGAAAGTTATTCGACTCATGCACAAGCAAGGTTGACACGTAACCACCAACATGGTTTACAATGTAGATATCCTAATTTTCATGAATGCAAAACAACTCTGAATGTAGTGCATGTTAACACATCAATCAATGTTCAGAATGGAACATAAAGTCTTGAGTTAAGTGCGGTCCTTGTAATGGTCACAAGGAAAATCTTGTAGTATGGCTGCTTATAAAAGGCTGATATCTTAGAAATCCATTGTCAAAGTGGATTCACAGCTGATGATCAGAAAAATGACGTTTGATTCACTACAGATCAAGCCTCGAACCTCAATGTAATTGACGTATTGATCACAATAGATCATGTCGAACCTTAATGGTCAATGACGTTTGTACAACAATCAGTTCAAAGCTCGATCCTAAATGTTAAAATGATGTTGATCATAACAGATCAAGCCTCGAAACCTAATGTCAAATGACGTTTTGAACAAAAATGTCCGTTTGTTCAAGCTCGCACCACAATGTCAACAGGAAGATTCATCAAGCAGCTAGGACAGTAACAACGTCGAAATGAGGCTGGATTTGCTATTCTGTCCTTTGTCAAAACCGAATATTTATATGGAGAAAATCTAGTTGTTTTAAAGTCATCCTGCTTGTCATACTACTGATGCATCAAATAAACGTCAACAACAAACCGATTCAACTTCATCCACTTCAATCTAGCTACAAATGTCACTGTAAATAATGGAAACTTCGATTTGTAAATATTTTATTCTCTCTTTTTTTTGTTTATAAAAAATTTTGAAAAAGAAAAATACAAAAATATAAAACAACAAAAGAAAATGGAAAAATTTAAACTAGAAAAAAAAATATAAAATCAGAAATTTTAAAAATTCCAAAAAGAATCTTTCTCGACTTGTCTCTTGGGAAACGTATACATTTTCATACCAAGAATTGTTGATAACATCGACACGGGCGTGTAAATGAAGTTCGAGCAAGAGTTTCAAATGCTTTCAAAACATGTCATTTCTAAATTTTTCTTAATGACTTATGTACATTTCAGTGCATAACTCGGTCTCGAATGTTATAGGGAAGTGTACGCTTCAGTGCGCTTACTCTAAAATAGAAGAGAAGTCTTCTATCATGTTTTTAAAATCGTTGAACACAATTTTTCAAAAAGAACTTTCAATGTCAAAATTGTCTACAATATAATTTGTGGTATTTTTCCATAAAAAGTGGTATTTGTTAAAATTGTGTGTTCAACACTCCCTTCCTCGAATAATTTTCAAAGAATTGTAGTTCGTAGAATGTCATTTTATGTGAATCAATTTCTGAGGGGGAGCTTTTTAAAACAAAGCCTTTTAATGTGTTGGGTACATCTCATAAATGTCAATTTTATGTATCCAAACACATTTTGTGAAATTAAAATGTGGAAACTTAATGTCAATTAATAATATACATTGTTCACTAAGGCATCTCACTCCGTCTTTAACATTTTGTGGTGTCATATCAATTTTTCATTCCAATGTCAAGTTTTAATAAATATTGGTATCCCACATATACTGTTGAAGGGGAGCAATCCGGAAAATGAATTCATGCAATATCGTCGTATAATTTTTCTCCCCATGGAATTTTTCATGTCAAATTTTAATCAATTGGTATTTCAAATACTAAGTGTTTTATTATTTAAAATAAGGGGAGAAAATGTGATTAAAATATGCTATAGACGAATGTGATCTTTAAGACTCTAAGTGCAACTCTTTCCTTCATGTGCTAAACAATTTCGAATCTCGGAGCACATGTGTAGGGGGGGTATTTGAAAATAACAATGTCAGAAAATGGTTTTATGGTTCGATCTCATACCCAACAACCTATTAATTTCACGACGATTCTGAAGTCATAAGGTGGTTAGGTTAGGAATAAGTCCTACGATCCAACCAGAACCGGAGGGATCTACCCAAGGACACTCCATAGTTAGAAATAACAGTCCTTAGGTATGATTGGAGAAGAATGTGTATAAGGGAAGAATGCCGACTAAGATTGAGCTAACACTGGAACAATCACAACAAGGTGTTAGTAATGACGTCTTGGTAAGCATTGAAGGGGTTGAAGAATTAAAAAGAAATGTATGGATAAAGGGTGAAAAGAAAGAAGCCCTCCTTACACCTTAGGCAGAAACCGGGTCAATACATAATCTATCAATGTTATAATCGGATTAATAATGGTTAATACAGTTTTCTTATATTTGGAGCTCAACCGCTCTTTTATCTTCTGTTAATTTGCTTGCGTGGGTTAAAGTGCCTTGAATTGATTGTAGTCACCAACCAAAACCGTGCCAGTCTCTCAGGCTGAAAACCCTCCTTTTACCCGTTAGAATTAGGATTAGGACTGACATAGGTTTAGAATAAAATAGAATTAACATAGATTAGATAACCAAGATATTAATAAGTTGATAGATTTAACATCGCTTCAAGTGTTCAACACCTTACTTACCACGAAACTACCACCGATCGGGTACACTGCCCGTTAAAGTGTTGTTTTTGGTTTAGTCGGCAAAATATAAATTTAAAACTTGAATCATAATAATATATACCACACAACGACACATCATATTTTTTGATTTTGAAGAAAATGCCACCAATGAGAACCACCACCCCTATGACCGATGATGCCATTAAGGCACTGATAGCCCAAGGCGTTGCTACTGCGTTGGCTGAGTATGAAGCTAACATAGGCAGTGAAAATGACGATGATAGCCATAATTCTGGAAGTGGCAGAAGGAGAGAGAGTGCGCTACTCGTGAGTGCACCTACAGAGAATTCCTAAAACGCCAACCCCTTAATTTCAAGGGTACTGAAAGAGTCGTTGGTCTAACTTAGTGGTTCGAGAAAATGGAATCTGTTTTCCATATAAGCTACTGCACCGTCGCATCCCAAATCAAGTTTGCTACATGTACTCTTTAGGGAAATGCTTTAACGTGGTGGAACTCCCACGTTAAGACTGTTAGTCATGAGGTTGCATATGGAATGACATGGAAAACATTGAAGAAATGATGACTGATAAGTACTGCCCGAGAGGCGAGATCAAAAAGCTAGATATTGAACTGTAGAACCTGAAGGTGAAAGGTACTGATGTGTTAAGCTATAACCAATGTTTCCAAGAGTTGGCACTGATGTGCGGGAGAATATTTCCTGAGGAATTCGATGAGTTCGAGAAGTATGTCGGTGGACTTCCTGACATGATTCAGGGAAGTGTGATGGCATCCAAGCCAAAAACAATGCAAGATGCGATTGAAATTGAAAATGATCTTATGGATCAGAAGATCTGTACAATTGCTGAAAGACAAGTTGAGAACAAAAGGAAAGTTGATAACGACAACCAAGCTCAACAACAACCTCTTAAGAAGCAAAATGTAGCAAGGGCTTATTCTGCTGGGTCTAGTGAGAAGAAGGAGTATGCTGAGACTCTACCGTTGTGCAACAAGTGCAAGTTTCACCACAATGGCCCATGCACCGTAAAGTGTGCAAACTGCAAGAGGGTTGGTCATTTGACCTGAGACTGTAGGAGTCCTGCTACTACTAACAATCAAAGAACCCTCACCTGCTATGAATGTGGGAATCAAGGGCACTACAGAAGTGATTGCCCCGAGTTAAAGAATCAGAACCATGGAAACCAAGCTGGAGGTGCTGAAGCACGTAGAATGGTGTATGCCTTAGGAAGAGGAGAAACCGATCAAGACATTGATGACATGGAAGATGATATCAATGCTTAGACTCTATTTCTTTAGGGATTCTCGTTGTATTTTCTCTTAAATTCCCGTTGTACTGTACGAATGATTTCAAATTATCTATCAATTAATGTGTTGCAAAAATCTTGTCAATTTTACTTCAATTTTCCATTCATTCATGCAAACCGCTCTCTGAAGCATCATGACTTTATAAAACATTTCATTATTCATGATAAACCATTTCACTATCGTTAA
>BQNB010169300.1:0-13797 GCA_026074375.1 Tanacetum coccineum | reverse complement strand
AAGGAAAACGTTTAGTTTTTTTTTTATATTTTAGATTTTTCTTAACTTTAAAAAATTGTTTTAACTTTTAAAATTAAAAAAAAAAATGTTTTTATTTTTTCGAAGAAAACGGTAAAAATGTTTTAATTTTTTAAAATTTTCTTATCTTTAAAAATAATTCCATAAGAAAAAAAATTCGATTATTTAAAAAAAAATAAATTAAATTAAGATTTTAAAAAGTACAATTTTGTTTAAAAAAAATTAAATTTTTTACGAATAATAATGTAAAAAAAATATTTTTTAAATTTAAAAAGTACAAAAAATGTAAATTTGTTTACAAAATTAAGTTCTAAAGAAGTGCGATTTTTTTTAATTTTGTAAAAAAATTACTTTTTCGAAATAATGAATAAAAAATATTAAAAAAGTGAAAAAAAAATTTCCTAAAAAAGTAACCGGTTTTACAAGTAGCCGGTAATAAATGTATCATATTGACACGAAATGTAAAGTTCATGTACCATATGGATAATAATATAGGTATATTTTGAAAAGTACGTGGCTATTTAAAGGCAAAAACCCTAAAATTTATTTGGTTACCTTTTTACCGGGTATCTAATCCCATTCGCTCCCCTAGCTAAATTGAGAACCACTACCAAGAAAAGTACGCTATTTCAAATCCCACTATGATCAATGGGTTTAGACAAAAAGTAATGTTAGGCTCATACTATTTTTACAAACAAATATCTACATCTATATATGGCATGTGAGATGTATCAATTAGGTTGCATAAAATTCTCTTTCTTAATGTTTACCTTCCATAATTATATGCCACATGTGGGTATGAATGTTTGTTTGTAAAAATGATATGAGCCTGACATTACTCTTAGACAAAAGTGTGACTCCATATTTATTTTAGTCAACAAACCTCTTTTTTCTCTTTAATAAAAATTAATAATTTTATACCAAATATTAATCATAAAATAAAAATAATTATTTATTATTTAATAATATATCTTCTCCCACCAATTATTTTTTTTAACCCAAAATCAAATTCAAATGCAAATCCTAACCCAAATTTTAATCCAAACCCATTTACAAACCAAACGGACCCCAAGATTTGTTACGAAAATTTACACTGCGCGACAAAATCAATCGAATTTAAGTAAACCCCGTAAACCTTCTTAGGTCCGCCCTTGAAGAAAGCATGTGAGATCATAAACCTATTTAGAAGAGTGCCCACTAGGGGTGTTATCGGGTCGGGTTATCGGGTTATCGGGTCATATCGGGTCGGGTCATGTCGGGTTTCGATTTTTAAAAGCTCACCCGAAACCCGACCCGATAAGTAATCGGGTTATCGGGTTCGGGTCTTATCGGGTCGGGTCTTATCGGGTCGGGTGCTTCGGGTTATCGGGTTGACCCGACAACATTTTTTTTTTTTTCAATAATAAAAATGACATGTTAAAAAAAATATAAATAAAAGATAAAGACTTGGGAGAAACAACTAAAACATTTGTGACTAGCATGAGGTTCAAACGAATTTTAATTTTTTAAGTATAACTGTTTATTTAATTAATGTTAACATTCAAAACTTTAGATAATAGTAATGTCATGACACTCAAACTTTAAATATAATTGGTACTCGAAAGTCACTATGCTTACATCATGTAAATATAAGCTTAGCTAGAAATTGTACATGAATTAACATTTCGAACACACAGATAACAAACATTGGGCTAGGAGAGTTGTGATAAAAAATTAAAAAAAAATAAAAAATAAAAATCGGGTCTTATTCGGGTTACCCGATAACCCGATAGCATTTTTTAGTTAACCCGAACCCGACCCGATAACACTATCGGGTTATCGGGTTCGGGTCAAAATAACCCGACAAGGAAATTTGACCCGATTAGACCCGACCCGATAAGCCTTATCGGGTTCGGGTCGGGTCAACCCGATCCGATTGACACCCCTAGTGCCCACTAATAAAACTGTGAATTACTATATATAATTAAAAGGTAGTATGCCTCGGTCAATGTGTCTTTCACAACTTTTGATGTAAAAAAATAAAATAAAATAATGTACGCAAATAGTTCCTGAGATTATTGGTATATTAAGGAGTAACTTTGCAACGGACCGGTAACTCGAGGACTATCTCTGTAAATATTTTTCATCGACAATTTACGAAAATAGTCCTTAAGGTTACTGGTCCGTTTTAGAGTTAGTCCCTCACGCTCCGCGATGGAACGCGGCATGCAAACCTCGTTAAAGTGAAAATGTGGCTCAAAATTTTAATATATTTGTATGAAAAGCTCAGGGTGCGTTTAGTTAGCGGAAAATACCCTTGTTTTCCACAAAATGTTTTGTGGAAAACAAGGAAAATAGATATTGCGTCAAATCGGTGTTTTCCAACAAAATTCTTTACAAAACACAAAATATGCATTTTCTAACTTAACAAGAGAAACTACATAACATATTTTTTTTTGTTTTCCTTGTTTTCTTTCTAACCCCTTTTGTTTTCTTGATAATTATAAACAATATCACATGCCGTTTTCTAGTTTTGTGGAAAATCAAATCCTTTTTTTTTCACAGATCTGAAAACACAAAACTTAGAATTTTTTTCTCTAACTAAACGCACCCTTATTATTTGGACAAATATTTAATGTTTAGTGATATACAAATCACTTCACACAATGCCAAAAAATACAAATCAAAATGACAAAAGACATCACTCATTATAAAATATGGAGTACTTGTTATTGAGATTTTATGAGTGATTGACAAATCACTTATTGTCTAGTAGATTATCAAAGATATGACAAATGATGTTAAACAGCAAAATTTTCATTTTTTTTTTAATATCATTTCCAAACATTTTATAAAAAGTTATAGAAACCACATGCTAGATAAATAACAGGCAAAAAAAAGTATGGTACGCCATAAATAGGTTTTTTGTTTCACATACATATGTGACATATGGTAGTTGAGGTTGGTGGTAGCTACACCTTCAAATCTATACCATTTCATTTATATCTTTTCAAGAAAATTTGTTAGAATTTGTCAATATATTTAATGATATTGATTTGATATTTGGCATATTTAGGTTGTATTTTAGAAGAAAACTTGAAATTAGAATGATGTGAAATAACTAAAACATATATTGATACGCATCGACTTGAATTAAATGCACCTTTATTCATTTAGATGCATGCCAATTAGTTTCAAATATAATTTTGAAATGAAAAAGATACAAAGTAATAATAGCAACAAATTTGACTCGCAAAGTATGAAAAAATACATACAATTCGCCTAACTTGATTAATCAATTTGATAAGCTTATACACCGAAAAAAGTGGGCTTACGAGTTTTTCAATACTCACATAAGCTCACAAGCTGATATAATAAGCTAGCACAAACTTCCCCTTAAATCTCTTTTCCTTTTTTCTTTTCTAGAAAGACTTTGAAATCAATATTTAGAGAGTTGGAACTTCTGTCATCTGTTTGTTAGCCAACTTTGGTGCCTTGTGATTCAGTGAGCATGATAACAACTGAAATTAGTCCATCTGAGAAAACATAATTGAAGTCCGATTTACGTAAAAAGGGATTTAGAAGACGCACAATACTGATCAAATCGTAACTACCAGTTCATAAAGCATACATCAATGAAAAAACGATGCAAAGTTCTAACAATTAAGTGTACAGATTTTTATGGGTTCTAATATGGTGAAGTGTAGGCAAGTTAGGTGATCTATATCCTCCTATTTGATTGTATCGAAAGGCCTGGTCCAGGTCATTTCGGGCCAAGAAGATTCAGACTTAATGCCTCAATGACTTAACCCCACTACATCTCTATCCCACCTACCAAACAAACACTAAGACACAAAATCTGCAAAGCACGAATGTATGCACAAAATGAGCATAGCTTTATCCTTGAATGTTAAAAGCATTAAATTGTGATTCTATACTGAAAGTTCAATATACATGTGCTATCTATAGAAATTGGATGTAACCTCACCTCCTAAATGAGAATTGTGTAAATCCTTGTAGCATATTACATTTAACGTGAACAGAAGTAATGTACTGGTAAAAGAAGTAGATCAGAAAAACCATTTGCTGATTTTTTATGGTACAGTTTTAGTTCTATAATCAGCAGGACTAGCCTAATGTGACTGCGCCGTTAGTTTCATGCAGTTAAAGATGTAACATGTGAGCTATGCAATGATCTTTTAATGGCAGTCGTTTCTTCACTTATTTAATCATCTTCTCTATGTCTAGCAGCCTAGGGGAGAACCAGTTTTCAGGTTCTGTAGAGCTTTTGAAATTTTATCGTACTTACAAGACTTCATGTAAATACCTATAACACTCCTTAGTTTCCAGAATAAGAGTTCTATATCAACTAGGATTTCTGCTTATTCCGACTATCCAACTAATCCAAAATATCATGCTTAGCCTCAAATATTATATGGAATGCCTAAGAATTGCAAAGAAATTCAATAAACAAATATTTGAACAAAACAGTTTCTGATATTAGTTTAACAAGCTTATAATGACGGATGCAATTTTCATATACGTTATGAGACACTGCAATATACACATTCTTTCCAGTACATGAAAACAGCAACGGTTAAGTAACGTGTACCTTTTAACACTGTGAGCTGTAGTGAACTTTCTTTCACACCTTTTGCAGTAAACAAAAAGAGTAAACACTGTATAAAGGGAGCCACTCTATGAACTGAGAAAATGAATGATATTTCAGTACCCTGTGTCCATAAAGACAGTAGTAATACAATACCCGCACTGCGTGTATGAAAAAACAAACTTTGCAGAGCGGAATAGAAGGGGCTTCACCAATAATCCCCACAAGAACATTGGCCATCTTTAAAATGATGAAATCTATTAGCATCCCTAACAACGATAACTCTATCAGTAATCTTAGACACGAATTTAGTAAAGTTATGACAATCTAAGCAAACCCGAAGGTTCTTTATAATCCTAATCTCACTTCCATTTTCCGTATTCAAAAGGCCAAATGCAATAGCTAATTTTTCACTATGGACCTTCACCATTAGTTCCTTTTCTTCCTCTTCAACATCGTGCAATGCTGTCACTGTATCTGTTTGAAATCCAGCTTCTGTCATCTTACCCATTAACTTATCCAACATTTTATAAATTGCTTCTGTTTGTTCGTGAGATTGTTGTCCTGATGTGAATACATGCGGGATTCTATCAATTTCTATTAAGGTAGATCCAGGGGTCTTTGCAAGGTTTCGATTCCTAACTACCTGCCGAACCGAAGCTGCCTCATGATAGTTTTGTTCAGCAGTGTAAATATTTGATAATAAGACATGATACCCTACATTTTCGGGGTCTAGTTCAAATAACTTATCTGATGCTAATCGAGCTAGATCAGTGTTCTTGTGAGTCTTGCAAGCACTAAGCAGAGCACCCCACATAGCCAGACCAGGTTCAATGGGCATTTTGTTAATAAAATCCAACGCCTTTTGTAATTCTCCAGCTCGACCATATAGGTCGACCATGCAGGCATAATGCTCAGGTAACGGTTCAAACCCATGATCTTGAACCATTTTGTAGAAAATACTCTCTCCTTCTTTTACCAAACCAGCATGGCTACAAGCGTATAATATAGAAACAAAACTAACTCCACTTAGGGGTACTTTTAAATCCACCATTTTGTTAAAAATATTCAGCGCCTCTTGAGCATGCCCGTGAAGACCATATCCCGAGATCATAGCATTCCAAGTGACTGGATTCTTATCTTTCATAGTGTCGAAAACTTGCCGGGCTTCTTCTATGCTTCCACATTTTGCATACATATCGATTAAAGCAGTTGAAACAAAAACATTGGACTCAAAATTACCATTCTTTGCTAAATCATGGACCCATTTTCCTAAACTTAATGCACCGAGCTGAGCACATGCTGATAAAATACTAGTGATGGTTGTAGGATTTGGTGGTATTTTAAATGTTTGCATTTCTTGAAAGAGTGTAATTGCCTTATCGGTAACTCCATTTTGAGCATAACCAGATATCATAGCATTCCATGCTGGTATACTTTTTTCAGGGGATTCATCAAATAGTTTTCTAGCTGAATCAATCTCGTTAAGTCGACTGTAGACTGTTATTAATGCAGTTGCAACTGAAGTTTTAGAAACCAAACTCGTTTTCAAACTGAAACTATGGATACTACTTGTAAGAGATAAATGACCAAAGGGATGAAATACGGGAATCAAACCAACTATAGTACTTGAATTGACTCGATAGTATAATGATCCCAACAACTCATTAAAAAGATTAACCGCGTTTTCCATCTCCTTGTTACAACTAAACCCCGAAATCATCGCATTATACGCAACCACATCCGGCTTCTCAATCTCCTCAAACAAACGCCTCGCCATCACCATATCACCACACTTAGCATACAACGAAATAAACCCCGTAAGCACATGAACATGCCAATGCAATCCAGCTTTCACCGCCAAACCCTCAATCCCCCTCCCCACCCCCACCCTCCCCTCCTCCATCTCAGCCACCCCCGTCAAAACACTTGCAAAACTAGTCGAATCAAACCCAACCCCATTCACCAACATCTCCTTAAAAACCAAAACCCCCTCTTCACAAAACCCGTTCTTAACCAAACCCGAAATCATCCCATTACACAACACAACATCTTTCACAGACATTTCATCAAACACCTTACGCGCATACCCTATTCGCCCCAAATTCAAATACATATCCACCAAACTAGACCCAACAAACAAATCCAACCCACGCCCACCAATTATCGCGTGCCCGTGAACGATGGGACCAATCGCAACACATCTATTACAAGAAACTAGTTTAGACAATGCAGATATAACAAAAGCATAAGTAAAACCATCTAGTCTAAGCCCAGTTCTTTCGCGCAATTTGCGATATAAATGAATTGCGTTTAAATGGTCATCGTTGCGCGAAAAGGCGCGAATGATGACATTGTATAGAAACAAGTCAGGGTTAGGGAAATGTGAGCAGATTTTGGTGGCGTAAGTGATGGCATTGGTGTCTGAGGCTTTTTGGATGAGTTTGGTGATTGTGGATAAGTCGGATTCGAGGCCGTTGAGGATGATTTGGGCGTGCGTTTGTTCGAGATTGGCGCGGGTTTGCGCAAATGCGAGGAGGTTTAGGAAGAAGTTGCGGTTGCGTTTGGGGAGGGTTTTGAACAACATTTGTAATTTTTTTGGCGGGGATAGATGTGGAATATGAGTGCTTTTATAGCCTTGTCAAACAAAGCTTATGGCTTATGTTCGGCAATGGGCTTATCGGGCTTATAAATTAAGCTTTTAGAAGTTTATATAAGCCTTAAGGTTTTATAAGGCCAAACCCATTGAAAAGGGCTTATAGCCAGTCGAATTACTTAAATACTTTCAAAATATAATTGATTATCTTTGAATTTAATTTGATGTATTTTTTTGTGACTTTACATTAATAAGCTTCAACTCCAACTAATTTATCAAACAGCTTTATGAAAACATAAGCTCGAGTTTTCCGCTTATAATATAAGCTCTAACGCATTTCGCCAAACATACCTTATATTTTGGGCTTAGAACTTATGTTGAGTGAATTTATTATTAGTTTTTAATAGCTACGTTGAGTGATTGTATTAGCTTATTGAAGTAAGTTGAGAAACTTGCGTGTTTGTATTAGTTTATGATAATGAAATGACGAGAAAAACAATCGAGTGTTTTTGAGAGTACTATGACAAATTTGGAATCATCAACGAAGGTAAAATTATCTTGAGAAATGATTAAGATGACTAAAAACATGTCTAATTGTATGCCTAAAACTGTGTGGACACGGTTTATTAGTCTATGAAGAAGTAGGTCCCTTTGCTGCAACCAATAAAATTCTGACACTTTGCATGTTTTTATCGTTTGCTATCTAAGATAAGCCACAAAAAATGGCATTGTGAACACCACATTATACGCCCTTTGATGTTTGCTTTTAACTACAAATAGTTCAAAACTAATCCACACAAAATCTTTTCGGATGTACTTATAGCAGGTGTAGTGGTGAACAATTGTGACATTCTATATATATACGTAATCCGCCACTGCTCTGACACATCATTATATCGCGCCTTTAAGCCATCTTTTACATCTTTAAGCATCCGAGAAAAAGTGACCACGAGAAGAATTCTCACAGCCATGGTTAAGCCAGGCTTACTTGTCTTCCTGGCTAAATAATAGGCAATGACGATATCGTATTGGGCTGCTCGTTCCACTATGTCCTTCCTTTTTTGCGTAGAGACGCTGCGTGCAATTTCAGCACCATATGTCCTGATACTAAAACATTAATGACAAATAAATGTTAAATAAATTTAGAAAAAAGGAAAACAAGGTTGTTTGAACCAATGTCACACTTACCAGTACTGGGATTTTCAACCAATCTAGTTTAGAATTTGTTTATACTTGTAATCCGTCTCCAACGGCTCAGAATGGGTCAAACGGATCAAAAGTCACCTAAAGTTTTTTAACACAGCCATGTATATAATGAAAGGACTGAAAATGTATGGGTCAATCCTTCAGTTTGACATAATAAACGACCCGCCAAATTGCCACATCTTATCCCACACACAACAATAGTCGCGTGAAACTAAAATAGAAAAATACAAAGAAATAACGTGCTATAATATTATAGAATAATGATCGTGTTAAGTACAAACGCAAAGGATAAAAACTATATATATGAAATCATTATAAAATCAAGAAGAAATAAAATCTACTGTTAGTTGATCAAAATATAACCGTGTGTACACTGTGAACATCATCTTCTGAGCAAGCTACAACGTACTACAAAACTGATACAACGTAACCCTTAACTATCAAAAGCCACCCTAATAGTTATATTTCTAATTTTACAAATGGACATATGCATCCAAGTTTTCATCAGCCTTCACTTACTTTCGTACGCCTATTGAAATAAGGATGACAGCATAGATCCCGCTAATCAATCATAGTATGAACTTCAAATAGTTAAGCCACCTTAAGATTGAAGCTGACCATCATGACTTACTCAAACGACCTGTAGCTGTATAGAAGTGTTGGGAACGAGTGGTGGTAGATGTAGCTGAAAATTGTAAAGTGACATATAAAGACAAGCGTAAAAAGACCCAATGGTAAATAGAATTAGTTAAGGTGAAAGGGTAATTTTGTGTACCAAACATACCAAAAGACAAGGAGGAATCGTTTACCAATGAAAGTTACTTGTTATTCACTCATGCTAGTTCGGTTTGACTGTATGATATAGCTTCTAAGGCTGCATTCCTCTATCTGCAGAGAAACAAGATATAATCTGACATTAGCAATTCAAAGGAAATGATGTTATTAGTTACGGAGAAGGTGCATCAGTATGACAGAACTATTTCACATTCATGTACCTGTAAAGGAGCCGAAGAAGACAAAAATATTTCACATTCATCAAGAAGAGCTCTTTCATGTAAGGCTACATTTGCAAGTTCAGAAGCCAAGAAATGTGTTTTGTCCAACTGCAACAAACCAAAGATGGTTTTCCCATATTTCACATCTTTCAAACAGATGATGAGACATATAACTCAACGTATGCATAAAGATATACTTTAGAATGGGCCGATTTGGGTTGTGTTTTGTCTCAAAAGGGTCATATAAAAGTGTAGTAAAATGGGTCAAACGGTTTTATTCAAAGATTTATTATTATTATTCTGATCTAAAGGTTTTAAGATCATGATTAACACATTCCTTATTTATAGATATGGACATAGATACTAGCTGACACGCCCGGTTCGTTTCAGTACATGCTATTTCTGGACAAGATGGTACCTTTGATAGTGTAGACTGTATAGACGATATGGTTGCCTGCAGTACTTGAATGGTTGAGAACATGATCAACTTCAAAGCGTTAATATCTGCCTAAGAAATATAAATTGAATTATAGTCGACTTAATAAGTGATTTAGTAACTTTTCTTTAAAAATGACATACCTTTACCCCTCCAATTATAGGAACCGAAAGACTTCTTGCCTGCAGATCATTAGTTGTTACTGATAAAGCAGATTCGTATTCCCTTTGAATTGCAGCCCATTCATCAATATAGGCCATCTGAGTTATAAGATATCAACATGATATATATTACCAAGTATGATCTATGTGTAAATCTTATCAAATCCAAGTACATTGTTCAATTTCGATTATAACAATGTAGTAAAATGTATTACTTGTCGGTATAAAACAGCATAGAGCTTTAGTTGCAGGATCAACAAATTGATATCAATTTTTTTTGAAGCTATAGAATCCCGGAGTTGTAAAGTAGTTTTCCACATGTCAGATAACGATTTCTGCATTACAAAAGGATTCTTAAAATGTCGTATGCATCAAAGCGCAATCAATACACGAACATCTATCATAAGAAGCAAAACCTCCAATTTTGAGGTAAAAGATATTCTGTAGCCATAAGGATTCAAACCTCAGCAGTTGCCTTTTGAAGAGCCAATGCAGCTTCTGCACTCGCATTAGCAAATTGCCATTGCACTTGTATATTATAAAGTAGCTCTAGATGTTGAGCAATGTCTTTCTGACTTGTCACATGCTCGTCCTTTTTACTGTGCGTGATTGTAGTGAAAATAGAAAGTATATGTGAACTGAAGAAGTGTCTTCGAGCAGATGGCTTTACTGGCGGGGGACTCGCATCTTTGGCACGGGAACCAAACCCTCTACCTGGAGTAGGGCTAACTCCTCTAGTATTGGTAGGGCTAACCGCTTTATAGGAAGGGCTAGGACTTACCCCTCTCGCAGGTGTAAAATCAACCTCTTTGTTGGGAAAAGGACAACTTTCTGTAGAATTCAAATTGAAATCTGTAAGAGTAGGACTAACCTCTCTTGTAGTAGGCACTGGGCTAGACCCTCTGACGGTAGGTGTAGGATCAACCACTCTGGATGCAGACGGAGGGCTGACTCCTCTTGTTTTAGGCGAGTGACTGACCCCTCTTGTGATGAGGGATGACTCGACCTCTTTAAGGGCAAGGGATGGACCCACCTCCCTGGAAGTAGTGGGAGGACCGATGGTTTTAGTCTGAGGGGTCAGGCTGACCCCTCTGACTTTAGGGGAAGATTTGAGATCTTTGGAGGGTGTAAGACTGACCCCTCTAGAAGCAAGTGAAGGATCGTCCCCAGTGACAGTGAGAGACTGACTAATATCTCTAGCAGGAGGAGTTAAGGCTCTTGTACGTGAAGGACTAACACCTCTCGAGGCTAAACTGTATGATTTGCTTGGTGAAGATGGTTGGGATTCGGTAGACTTTTCAATTCTCAAGCTGTCATTATCTGCAGCAGATGGCGATTTAACATGATCTCTTGAAGATTCTGGCAAAGGCTTACTAGCAAAATTGTGTAATGATGTTCGGTTAATGTTAGGTGCTTTATTAGCTTCATCAGGATGATTAACATTTTTACTTAAAACATTAGTACCGCCTGTACTAGGCCACCGATGTTGATTAACTAACCTAGCATTCGACCCGTCTATAGGTTTTTGGTCAACAACATTAGAACTTGCTGCACTGGGCCATTTGTGTTGACCAATCGGTCTAGCATGTGAACTAGGTAAAGGTTTTGAACTTCTTGAATGATCAACAACATTATAACTTGTTGTACCAGGCCAAACATTAGTACCTGATGTATTAGGCCGTCGAGTCTCGTTAACTCTCTTAGCATGCAAGCCATCTTTAGGTTTCTTATCCTCTGACCGATCAATAACATAAGAACTTGTTGTGTTAACATGTGATTCTACTTGAGGTTTCAAATTTTCTGACTGATGAGTGATAGTTCTTTTATCCAGAGTCGTTTTTTCTCTATCATGTGTACCTTTACTTAATAGAGGTGACTTTGCATTGTGTTCATCTGCTACATTCGACGATGTCATAGAGGTGTCATAATACGCCTCACTCTCATGAAAATGATTTTCTCTCTCGTGTGTATCTTTACTTGATAGAGGCAACTTTGCAGTCTGTTCGTTTGCTACATTCAACGTTGGCTTAGAAGCATGATGATAAGCGTCTGTTTCATGAGAACGATTATCTTTCTCAAGTGTACTCTTTCTTGAATGCCCATGCCATAAGGACTCGGTTAACTTATTGTTAACCACTTTTTTCGCCACGAATCCCACACCATGCACTGCATGGACCGCACTAGATAATCCCCATGATGATTTTGACTTACCATGACGGCTCGTTCCATCATTACCATGTTTCGAGTTCTCGGAAACTCGATCTGATTCATGTTCATCCATCCACACTATTTAAATCCGACCACATTGATACCTATTTCATAAGATCACACGTACATTTGCCTTATCCTTATAAAAACAACCTACATTTACAACGATGATTTAAACATTGTATTTAACCTAGCTAACATCAAAAATCTGATGATAATAACAACATTAACGAGAGATTTACATAGTAAAAATTTAATGAAAAGAATATATAAATCTGACCGTAAATCCCTAATATATATGCATGCATGCAATTGTCAAGATTGAACAGAATCGAATTTCCGATAATGGCAGTTAGGTTTTCCGGCGAGGTAATGATCACGGGAGAGATGTTTTCGTGCCACAGAGTATGATCAACCGAAAATTATGACAACCACAAAATCTTAACGGTCAAACACAAAGGTTGTATTTGGTTTATTAGTCTGTTTTTAGTATAAAACATTAATGTGTTTTATATTAGACTCGCAATCATTTTGATAAAGCTTATTTTTAACGTCTAACAATAGTTTATCAACTTAATTAAGTTACGGATAGCAAAGATGATCCCCGTGTAACTACGTGTGATGGGGATCATCTGTCGTAACAATCTAAGTACGCAACTTGTTGTGACATTTTAGAACGCTGTTGATAGCCACATCTTGATAAACTCATAACTTGTCAAAGCCGATAGACTCTCGGAACTCGCTAAACGAAGCACCCTTTTAGGGGGTGTTTGTTTGAGGGGTATGGAATGAAAGGAATGAGTTTGATTGTCAATAAATGTGTTTGGTTAAGTTAATGGGCACAAATTGGATTTCAAACCCTTAAATAATGCTCATTTCCATACCACCCTAGCTTGGGTGGTATACTCATTCTCATACCACCTCAAAATTAAACCCACACCCATAGTCATTCCAAGTAATAATCCAAACGGACCTTTAATTTTTTAAGCTATATAAGAATTGAGTTCATTTTTAATAAAAAATCATATGAATGTAAGGACCGTTTCAGCTTCAAATTGTAGTCGGAAGTCAATTTTAAAATAAGCAAAGCTTTTTAAAGGTGTAATACAATTTGACTACTAATTTTTTTTCAAAAAGATTCATTGCATCTCATATATTATACTATATACTTAAAATTGACTTCCATCATCTCACAAAATAAACAGTACTGATTTTTTAATCTAATTGATAATTTTTTAATCCCTTCTATCATTATATACTAAAAATTGACTTCCTCCCCCTCACAAAATGAACAATACTAATTTTTTTAATATAATTATTAAATTTTTAATCCTTTTTATCACTCTCTTTATCGCATAAACACTGATATCAAAACACGTAATCATACTCAAGAGTTTACATGTGTAATCCAACTCATCTCATCTTCCAGCCCCCATAGACAAACCATCCACCGCTCCATTTTCCCCCCACCAAACCAAAAAACAGACACCCTCTCTCTCTAAGATGCCTTTCTCTCTCTAAAACGCCGGCTTGATTCGATCTATGCTTTTTGCTACGGGTTACGGGTTACATACGTTGGTTTGTGTGGC
>BQNB010169299.1:1707-13797 GCA_026074375.1 Tanacetum coccineum | reverse complement strand
GGAATTTGACCTTTTGCCTTGGTCAAGGGCATTCGGTCAGAATCTGTATTAGGGTTGCTATATAAGTGTATGCTATCAGACGAATCAGAGGGTCTTAAGGAAGTCTTAGTCCAATTTACTATTAGAGCAAGTAAGGAAAATGGTCTTGGTTCCCGAATAGTTGAGAACATCCTATGAAAATAAGGAGTGATGTTTTCTATGATATTTTCTTGCATTCTCATGACCATAAATGGCCCTATATGCATATACATAAGGTATTTATGTAGTTTTTGAGTATTGGGTATAATCGTGGGTATTTGTTGAAGCGTAGAAAAGTTTTGGTGGTTCCGGGAATGCCTAAACGTATTTTATCGCGAAACGTAAACACTTTACGCAACCAATAAAAATAAAATGAACAAAGTTAATAATTATCCTCAAAATAATTACTTAACACTTGCTTTATGTAAACATTTAATTGTTTGATGCCCGTTTACATTGAACGATAATTTTTAGCTTACGCGATTTAACTTAACGATTACGATTTAAAAGCAAACGCGTACAATACTAAAAATACATAGTGAATTTATTGATGTCGTAAATGACCCTAAAACACGGGGTGTTATATATCAAGTAACTTTGGATGCTCTCAAGCTTTCTTCTTGCTATCCCGCGTTCCTGATCACTGCTGAAGTCCTTGTGATCTATATGCATCAATTTTGGAACACCATCACAAAGATCAAAGATACAGATGCATACAACTTCAAGTTGGATAAGAAAAATGTCGAGTTGATACTGAAGTCTTTCGTGAAATTCTTTAGATATGTCCCAGAATTCTTAACCAATACTTTATTGCACCACTTTCAGAAGAAGAGTTGGTTACATTCATTCAGGAACTTGGCTATTCTGGTAGGTGTAATATGTTATCAGCAATTCACACTAATCAAATGCACCAGCCTTGGAGAACATTTGTTGCAATCATCAATAGGTGCATTTCTAGGAAAACAACATGAATTGATAGACTCAGGAACTACGAGCTCAAATCTTGTGGGGTATGTATAATAAGAAGAATGTTGACTATGTTGCTCTGCTCTGGGAAGACTTCATATATCAAGCTCATAATAGAGAAATAAGTTCAGCAAGGAAAGAGCACATTCCATACCCAAGATTCACCAAAGTTATCATCAACCACTTCATTTCTAAGGATAAGACAATCTTTATGAGGAACAAGATTAATCTTTACACAATTCGTGATGACTCACTGCTAGGTACTTTGAAGTTTGTCTTCAAGACACAAGATTATCAGAAGTATGTAGCCTTGGTTCCTGATGATATGATCAATTAAGACATCAAAGATTCTAATGCTTACAAGACTTACTACGACTTTGCTACTGGAAAAGTTCCTCACAGGAAAGCAAGGAAGTATAAGAAAGTTGCTTTACCGTCAAGAAAATTGTCTCATGTCAAAGAAGCAGAACTTGTCAAGAAGACCAAAAGAGTTAAAAGACATGCCAAGAAGTCTACTACTGCACCAACAACAGGTGTTGCCATCAGAGATACTCCTGGTGTGTTTGTATCAAAGAAGAAAGCACCTGCTAAGGCTGATAGAAGTAAAAGGTATAGAAATACTTTTTGATGTAGCTCTATCAGAAGTAGATCAACTCAAAGAGGCTACAAAGAGAAGCAAGAAAGACTATCATATCTCTCAAGCAAGTGGCTCAGGTGATGGAACTGATTTTGAATCAAGAGTTCCTAATGAGTAATAACACAAGACATCTGGTACAGATGAAGCAATGGGTACTAAACTAGGGGTTCTTGATGTACCCACATATGACTCTGAGAGTAAAAATGAATCATGGGGTGACAGTGAAGATAATAATGATGATGACAGTAATGATAACAGTAAAGGTGATGATGATAAGGCTGTTAGTGATAATGATGATAATTCTAATGCTGATGATAATGAAAGGACTGATTCAGATGATGATGATGAGAATCCTTCCTTTACTCTAAAAGACTATGACGAAGAGAACAAGATGAAGAGTATGAATCTGATGATGATAATGAAAATGTGTATGAAGAAGAGGATGATGATCTGTATAAGGATGTGGACGTGAGATCGTTAGGAGCAGAACAAGAAAAGGAAAGGAAAGGTGATGAACAGATGACTGATCCTGATCAAAATGTTTCTCAAGAAAATTCATATGAGCAAGTCGTAGAAGATGCACATGTGACACTCACTTCTTCACAGAAGACTGAAAGTTCAAAACAAAGCTCTTATTTTTCATCCGACTTCGCTAGTAAATTTCTCATCTTAGAAAATGTTTCACCAGCCATTAATGAAGTTGCTTCTATGATGAATGTCAAGCTTCATCAGGAAGAATCAAGCACTCAAGCACCCTCTCTTTTCACTATACCTGAGACGGCTATCTCGGATACTGCTACTGCACATACAACAACCGTTCCCCCAACCATATCTATGATCACTCCTCTTCTATAATTGACAACATCTCCTGCACCAACAACCGTTCCTACTACAACCTTAATCCAAGCACTTCCTAATTTTTCTTCCCTATTTGGATTCGATCAAAGAGTCTCTACCTTAGAAATGGAGTTGTCTCAACTCAAACAAGCTGACCATTCTGCACAATTCCTCGAATCGGTTAAATCTTAACTTCCAACAATGATGGATGACCTTCTGACTACAAGAATTAGATATGTTACTAGAACACCTCTTGAGTCTTACACTAAGGAATTTGAAAAGAAAGCTCAAGAAGAGAGGAAGTTATACATAGATGTTGTTGAGAAATCAGTAAACGACATTATAAACGATGAAGTCAAAAGTCTACTGCCTCAGATTCTACCTAAGGAAGTATCAGACTTCGCCACTCCTGTAATCCATAGCACTATCACTAAATCACTTGAAAATGTTGTGTTGGCTAAATCTTCTTCTCAACCACAATCGACATATGAGACTGCAGCATCTCTTACAGAGTTTGAATAGAAGAAGATCCTGTTAGACAAATTATAGAAAAGTAAATCGTATCGAGCTGCTGAAGATCACAAAAACCTCTACGATGCACTGGTCAAATCTTATCAGATCGACAAGGATCTCTTTGACTCATATGGTAAATCATACTCTTTAAAAAGAAGCCGTGAAGACAAGGACAAGGATGAAGACCCTCCAGCTAGACCAGACCAAGGGTTAAAGAAAAAAAGACACACAAGGATGCTGAACCATCAAGAGGCTCTAAGTCAAAAGAGTCTAAATCAAGCTCTTCTAAAGGCTCCAATTCTCAGTCACAATCATCTGGCAAGTCTGCTCAAGCAGAGGAACCAGTGTTTGAGACTGTAGATACTGAAATGCCCCAAGATCGAGGAGATGACATGTGTAACACTGAGGATCAACCTAATGTTGAAGCAACTCCAAGGAATGACTAGTTTAAGAAACCTGAGAGACCTCCAACTCTTGACACTAACTAGAATGCTACAAAATCTATTGATTCTAGATCGCCTCAACAATGGATAAGCATAATTGCTCAAGCAGAGAAAACTCCTCTCACGTTCGACGAGCTGATGAGCACTCCTATTGACTTCTCAGCCTATGCCATGCACAATCTGAAGATTAATAATCTGAAACACGAGATTCTGATAGGACCAGCTTTCAACCTTCTTAAAGGAACTTGCAAAAGCTTCGTGGAACTGGAATATCACTTTGAAGAGTGTTATAAAGCTATAACTGATAAACTTGATTGGAACAACCCTGAAGGCCATGAGTATCCATTTGATCTTAGCAAGCCACTGCCGTTGATTGAAGCTCAAGGTCATCTAGTAGAGCATGCTGACTACTTCTTCAACAACGACCTTGAATATCTGAAAGGTGGAAGTTCTAGCTGGAAGTACACAACGTCTACAACAAAAAATAAGGCTGCTAAGTATTATAATATTGAAGGCATCGAAGACATGGTTCCGACGTTATGGAGTCTAGTAAAGGTAGCTTACGACAAATTTGCTATGTGGGGTATCTCACACTAGGGTCCGAAACATCAAAAGTTCTATGGCTATGCAAGCAACAGGGAGTCCAAGCATGATGTGTTCTCCAGGAAAAGAATCATTGCAGTAACCTATGTTAAAGTGATGAAGTGGTATGGTTATGGCTATTTGGAGGAGATTATCGTTCAAAGAGAAGATCAAATGTTACACAAGTTCAAGGAAGGAGACTTCCCAAGACTTAATCTGTGTGACATTAAAAATTTGTTGTTCTCCTGGTAAAAAAGAAACTCTCTAATTTAGAGAAAGATGTCATCTTAGACTTGAATGTAGCATTAAGCATGTTTACCAGACGCATTGTTATTCTTAAGCGGGTGGAAGACCTTCAACTGGAGTCGAAGATACCACGCAAGAACTTTAATTCCCCAAGCATGAGACTATTAGATTGACATCTCCAACTGACACCACACACTAATACAAAAACCCTCAATGGGTTTATCTATCAAGATAAGTTTCAAGAGAAACAGGTTGATGAGCTCAGATGAACTCTAATGTTCTTGTGCGGCTACCATCAATTTGTTCGATGGGTTTCTCATGTTATGCTAACAACTAAGATGGATTATTGCAAAGAGAAGATGGTGTAACTTAGACTGAAACAAAGGTCCCACATCATGATCAGACGATCGATCAACAGCTATTTGAGAGGAGATTGATGAGGAATTTGGAGAAGTTCGTTGAAGGGAGAGAATATGGAAATGACTTCAGGTGCTTGAACGGACGTAATGACTTTGTCATATTGTGTCCTTCTCTATATCAGATCAATTTCTCATATATTATAAATTTGTTAAATTATTGTACATATGGTAGTTAAGACTATAACGTGGGCATATATATAGTATTTGAGTTGTGAATTTTCAAGATATTATCTTAGTAATTCAAAAAAAAATTCAAATTAACGCACTCAAATACCATATTATTCCCTCATAATTAGAGAGGAGCATTAAAATGTTCTAATAATCGGCTTGTTAATAATTGGACATTTTTTTCCCTAAATACCCTTATATCGCGCGAGTCTAGCATTGTATTTAAATTATTAGAGATTTGGCATTTTGATAGGGCGCGAAAATCTGATTTATAATATTATGGCTAAAGATGTGAATTTAAGATCTCTAGTGTTCGCTAACCATCTATGTGCTAAAACTCTTTCGATTAATCGTATGAATATGAGGGGGAGCAAATATGGTTTGTGTTGGCTGAAATGTGGAGTACCAAAGACCGACATTTAAATTACTGTTAGTGGGATTTATAAGGTGGTTAAGTTTAGGTATTCATTCCTATGATCCAGACAGAACCAGAGGGATCTACCTAGGGATATTCCACTAGATAGTGTAGAAGTCCTTAGGTATGAAAAAAAGGAGTAAAGTGAGATTAAGGAAAAAGTCCGACTGAGATGGAGTAGTAGATGAAACAAACCCAACAATTGGTATAGTTTCGATAGTCTCGGGAAGCCATGAAGTGTTGAAGAATTAAAACAAGAAAGTTAGATAAATGGTGAAAAGAAAAGGAAGACTCTTCATTAGGCGAAAACCGGTGTCATACATCTGTGTCATGGAAATCACAAAGATGATTGATGACATTGAAGATGGATATCTGGACCAGTGATGGAATGCACAACCCTCCTTAGGCATTGTATCTCCTTAAAAATTGTTTATTTCTCTCGGAGGATTACACGCCTTTCTTCAACTTTCTCTCTCCAAAGTAGTTGGTA
This sequence comes from Tanacetum coccineum, assembly GCA_026074375.1. Lineage (NCBI taxonomy): Eukaryota > Viridiplantae > Streptophyta > Magnoliopsida > Asterales > Asteraceae > Tanacetum > Tanacetum coccineum. The sequence continues at coordinate 8,063 of BQNB010169299.1, read as the reverse complement.
TTGACAAAGGTTGCAGTCTGCTCCAGCCTTCGATCACTAAAAACAAAAGATGTAATATTTTGTATAGAGCTAAGTAAAATCTATAAATCTCATTGGATCACTATCAAAGGTATTTGTTCACTAACACATTGTGGAAAACGTAATAATGTAAGAGTCACACGCATTACCCTTGTGATCTTGCCAAAACATCAGAGTGATACGAAAGTAATCAAAATAAAGATGGAAATCCTTCTAGAGACAACATCAAACAAGCTCTTGGTAGGTGACTTGTGCGTTTCTATATGAATCAGTCTCAGTGAAACTGGAAGAAACGATGGTGCGATTCTACATGAATTAAACTTGTTCCATTAGTATATGAATTGATGATTGATTATTTTGAAATGCTTAAAAAACTCTCGATGTGTCACCAAATACGCTTTAGCAAGTGACATGGTTGATTGAGTTTTTCAAATCAGTTCTTTATTTCAAAAGTGATGGATAGGTAATCGTTGGTTCCTTTACCGTGTTGTCTGCTTTAAGACGTTTAGTAACTTGGAAAAGCCCATGTTGGCAACTTAATCAGGAAGATAGTAACTTACCGATTCACTTTTATCGTGTTGTCTGCTTTGAGATGCTCTGGTAATGAGAATGACTAGTACAGCTGCGAAACCCTGTCAAGGTGATTCTTCAGAATTCTACCTGATCATAGGCAGTATTTATACTGATTAACAGGGAATCGTGGTTATTACAACCGTATTTGACGAAGTGACAAAGCCACTTTCATCTATACTTGTTGATTATCACTAATCCTTTCATGCAGGTAATCCCGATGGTCGCAGCTATTAGATCAAGACGAGTCAAGATTCAAAGCCACATGCTCATACTTGACTGAAAAAAGTAAAGACATCATGAAAGCTCAAGTACATGTTTCAAGACTTCTGCTACTCTGACATCGTATGTCTTTCTTAAAGGAAAATGTATTAAGTTGATACCGCGCGTCCTCCATAAAGTGACGAAGAGTTAAAGTTAAAGAATATCAAGAAAGATGGTTACACACACATTCAACATCAAGAACAGTATGAGCATGTCGGTCCAAAAGTCACTAGTGCACAAGACAACGACAAGATCACAAGATTATGATAAGAGATTATGCTTAGTTTATGATCTCAAAGAAGCTCAAATTCACATTAAAGTCAAGCCTATCAAAACAAGCTCGGGCCAAAATCCAAAGATCACTACATCATGTTCACAAGATGAAGTAAAGAGAACAAGTTTGCGAGCACAAGACTGAAGACAAAGCATAGTATGCTAGGTTTAAGTTTTTATAAAATGGAGTGACCTCCCTTAGGGGGAGATTGTTAGGAACACGAAAAGTGTCGGTCACTTCCATTATATCGTTAGATAGCTCGTATAGCAATATTTGGAAACTAAATAGTCTAGAAAGGCCCAATGCCCATGGTAAGCCCATTAAGGGACCATGGCTGGCCATAAGCTAGGTATTTATAACCCTCTCCATGCCTTGGAGAGGGTTGGTTGTTCACTTTTCTAATCTAATATTTTCCTTTTTCCTTTCTCTCTCTAGAAGAGTTTATCCCTCCTTTCTCTCTCTAGTTCTTCATACATTTGATTGTGAGTTTAGATAATCTAATATTCTACAAAAACAAATTCCAAGAATATGATTATCTCCTTTTGGACAGCATCTCTTCATTCATAGTCTTTGAGTCATTCATTAAATCTAAGATATAATAATACATATCCTATGGTTAGCAGGTTCATTGTGATCCTCTAACTCATAATCTTCACCATTGATATGTAACCATATCATGAGGTATCCTTGCGGATCTATGAATGTGAGTAACATCATTTAAAGTTTTAACATTTTCATGTTTAGCCTAAGTATATGACATTTGCTAGTGCATTTTAGAAGGTTTTGTATCTTCTTCTTGAATTAATTCAAGACCTATAATACTCCTACTAGCTTTTAGCAAAGTGAGACTCCCACTCGGTTCTTGTATATTTAAACCTATTCTGAAATATCTCAACATGAAGAGCAACAGAAACATTGTTCTCGTGTGGGTTATAGAAATGGTATTCCATCGTTTCCTTTGGGTGTCCACCAAAATACACTTAATAGTTGTAGGCATTTGTCAATAATAATCTCCAAGAGAGTTTTACCAAATTTAGAACTTCAATCAAGACACAATGAGATAAATCTCATTTAGCTTAATTAACCTTCTAGGTTGGAGTCTAATTGGGTATATCCACGACATACTCAATTACCTAACCTTGATCTCTTTAGGATTTAAATAAGTTAAGGTAATAATAAATCAAAACAATATAAACATAGTTTTATTACCATTGTTGGGCATACCATAAAAATGTGGTATTCCAATAAGATTGATCTTATACTTTATGGCTTTTCCTATTTACCAACTTAAGTTAAAAACATAATGGTATCAATAGTCTTACTAAGCCGATTGCATCCTTTTATAAGTCTTTGATCAAGTCAATGACTTAATGTGTATGTACTAACAAGTAGACATAAACATATAATATATTACTATTCGTTATAAGTCTTTGACAAAGTTAATGACTCCATGTACATGTCTTAATCTTGAAGACATAACAAGTTAACATTTTCTACTTTATGTTATAAGTCTTTTCACAAGTAAAGGACTTAATGTTCATGTCTTAACAAGAAGACATAACAATTGTTAAACTAAAGTAAAATGAGTGCATATTCATGTCTTCAATAGTAATTTCAAGTTAATCTCAAAATCCATGTTTATGATTTCTAAGAAAACATAATCATGTAGCTTACCTTTTTATCTTGACATATTCTCTTAATAGGGCTACATACATTAAATGTGTAGGAGTCCTAGTAGAGTAATAGTTTTCTTACTTTGCAGTCAATAAAATATTATTCATATTATTCTAAGTTGTTCCTTGCACACAATAAAGATTTCTCCTACTTGTGTAGAGTACAACTTCTTTGCATAAAATAACACCACACTAGTTAGTTTGTTTATATCAACAATATGGCAGTGTCAAGCTCATAGCTAGTATATATAGAAATCCATCTATTAATAAGGAATCGTGCATAACTATCAAAGATAACATTAAACGGAAGCGACATCTCAAAGGTAACAAGTTATAAAAGATAATATACGGTGATTCTTACTAAATGAAGATTTTTCACACTTGGAAAGTAATTTATTATTTCAAGCCACGCCAAAAATAAAGCAAGATGTCTATGAGGTAAATAGCTCATAACTCTCAGTGAATTTGACAACATTGCAAGTTTATCCTATATTCATAAAATGCATTACTCCCACTAGATCTGACAACAGTGTGAGTGCTCCTTCACTAGTGAAAAGTAAGTAGCAATTTATGTATTTTTCCAATTTCTTGAGTATCTATTCATTATTGCCAATGTGATTAGATATTCAAGGAAGTGTTTTCAAGTTCTAGCCATCTCAGCTATTTAATCAACTTGAAAATTTTTCATGCAATTCCTCCTTTATCCGCTCACTTTACCTCAAGGGTGTGTAGCGTCTCTTACTGTTTTAAGGAAACAGCTATAAACACGAGTTCTCTAGTTATTGCCTTTTCTAGTATTGTGGTGATATTTCCGTCTTCCAATCAAACCTCATAAATATGTCTTGTTTACAACAAGATATTTTAATCTTGGTAGCTATAGACACACGTTCTCTAGTTATCTAAGTTTCTTATTTTGATTCAAAGATTCAAAACTAAATAAGGATATTGAAGCAATCTTGAAAGAATAAGAAGTCCAATTAACTTAACATGTAAGTTTGGTATGAGTTTGATTCGAATTTAGGTTAATTCTTTCATTCCCGTTATATTTTTCCATAAGTAAAAGTATAGGAAATAGTCTTATTTTCCCAAGAAGAATAGACACGGTTTATCTTTCAACAAGTAAAGAATAAACCCTTGTTTATGGTATACGTTGCATTAATACATTAAAGGAACTTGCAAAGTTCATTTTTAGTATTTTCGATAATTCATCCCTTAAAAATTAACTACCCATGTTTATTTTAAATAAACAATTAATTTTAACAAAGGTCTAAGATCCAACTTGACGTTCTACCATTAATGCAGTTGATCAAAAGGTAATCGCGGGAGATAATTGTCAACATGTGCAACTCTTAGCTTTTATGGGGCACAAGGCATCGTAATCCAGAATTACAATGTCAAGTAGCATGTTTAACCCCATGTTATGCCTCGGGTCGAAGTTTTGAACAACCATACTTGATATAAGTAGTCCAATACAAAATCAGTAATTATACAGTCTCAAGTCTGACCATACGATTGTTGTATTACCTTGTTTTGCAATTCACCTAAGACTGTCTTAGAGTAAAAAACAAACTCAAGTGATTTCATACTAGGATAGCAAATGACTTAATTTTATGGTATATATTTGATAAATCAAGTGTTACCAAAATTATGTATAAGAAAGCATGCATACAACCTTATAACACTAGTAATTTTTAAAACATTTCCATTTTCTTTTTAAAACCTTCTATAAATAGAAATCCCATAATTTTATAAACCACATGCCATTTATAAAATTAGGGTTACTATGTTTACAACATTTCTAAGTATAAGTAAACTTACTACGGATAAGGTTAATTCCCCAAGGGAAATAATCAAACCCTAGTAACGATTAGGACATAATTTAAATATTGTTAAAACGTTTATGTAAAATTGTTTATTCTTGCGTTGTTCCGTCGCGGGTTCCCTTGCGGAAACCACTAAACCCATGCGTTATACAACGTTGTAAGAAATAACAAGTTTACTTATATAGCCCATGATTTAACAAAGTGTACACATCAATATACATACAATAAGCATTTTAATCATGTGCTTTTAGTCCATATTAATTAAAAAAATCATTTTTGCACATTATATATATATATATATATATATAACGCCATAAATATAATCATGCAAAACCAATTCAAACAATTAATCATACTAAACATAATCAATGCACGTAATTAAACAAGAATTCAACAAAAGTCTTCAACTTTTGTAATTAAACAATTAATTCACGCAGTAAAGATTTCATGCATACCATATATATTAAGCTTGATAACCATGGTTTATATGCATGTAACCCATGGTTGACAATTTATTACTTGATAAATAAGCAACAATATAAATCGTAAATAATGTAAAACATTCACATATTTTGTTTCCTTATTTTATAAGTTATTTAGGACAAAATATTGCACTAAATAGTTTCCTAAATTAAATGACACATAAAAAGGCAAGAAAATATTCATGTTTTCATGTTTTATGTGATTAATTAGGCAAAAATATTTCACTAAATAATTTCCTAAATTAAATTTCACATAAAAAGAAAATAATATTCACAAAATATGTAGCATATTTTATTTCTAAATTTTATGTGATTAATTAGGCAAAAATATTTCACTAGATAATTTTCTAAATTAAATTTCACATAAAAGGCAAGAAATTTACACAAAATATGCATTTTTTACATGTTTTTTACGTTTTTTATGTAATTATAAAGCTATCTGAATTGGCTCGTGATGCCACTGTTGAAAATCGTTATATAAAATAACCTAATATTACATTAATATTATACGAGATACGCAGCGGAAATTAAACACATATAGCACTTATAATTAACATAAACAAACGTAAAAGGAAAACATACCGAATAGCAATCAAGCTACGCGAAGAACCGGAGACTTCTTTGGGTACACGCATGTGTGTAATACATGTGAAACCAAAACCCTTCGATTTGCTAAAGTAAGCAACCTCTACGTGTATCCACACTACACATTAGCCAATATCACCCGAATGCTAGTTCCACGAACCAACGAACGAAGAATACAAGAAGTAATCGAACTCAAACATTTGTCCCCAAGAGGTGTTTGCAGTCGTCGACTACAAGGAGAAGAAGAGAGGGAATGGGATGCGAAATATGAGCTAGGGGATCCCCTATTTATACTAAGTGAATTATGACATACCTAAAATACTTAGCTTAGAGAAAAAGCTAACTCAAAACCCAACCCAACCACCCATCTTGGGCTATGGGCGGTCGAACCTTCAACCCAACACCCTTGGGTTGACTTTTTGACTTTCTTAATTATTTATGGATAATTACTTTTAATTACTCATTAATTAAAAAGCCTTATAGTTAATTATTCGTAAACAAACTAATTAACGACCGTTAGTATTCTATCGTTGGAATATTAATATACATAATAAATATACACTTATATTATTATATACATACCAATAGAGTGATATCTAAGTGTATACGTGTGTGACCCCGTAAGCTTACGTATTCCTTGCCGTATAAATATCCGTATGATATGAGT
>BQNB010169297.1:0-13797 GCA_026074375.1 Tanacetum coccineum | reverse complement strand
ATTTAATTTTTAAATGTCCTAAATGATAAAAGAAAATTTTAAAAAAAGAATTATATTTTTTTGACTTTTATATTTTTTATTATGAAATAAAAACTAATTTAATCTAAATATATTATTAAAAATATTAAACTAACTTGGAAAATTCTAAAAAATTCAAGAAAAGTGCTTTGAACAATTCTAAGCCTAGGAAAAATAAAATGGTTCACATAGGTTATTGGAATAAGCTGTTAAAAAGCAAAATAGGACTGAAAGGCTTAATAGCTAAAAAGGGTTTAAAAGAAAAATAAGGTAAAGTTATAACGAAAAATACCCAAGGGCGAGTGGTAGTAGAGGGTGGTGTTAAAGTGTTGGTGTGATGAAGGGGAGGTCACAGGTTCAACCCCCCTGTGACCTCTCTTTTTTATAAAACATTTTTTTTGTTTTCTTTTTTTTTTAAAAGTTATAAAATAAGCAAAAATGGAAAACTTTAAAAAATGAACTTTTTATAAAAGTTGAAAATAAGCTAGAAATAAGCAATTAAAATGATAGTTTTAAAAAAAATATACTAAAGGAACTTAACTAAACTGCTAGCTTTCTAAAAACTTAATAAGCTAAAGCAAAACCTAAATAAGCTAAATCAGACCAAGTCCCTAACCTAATAAGCTCTTATGATCACAAATAAGCTAATAAAATGAGCTAGAAATAAGCTTAAATGACAGTTTGGTTTGTTTTAACTAAGACTAAAAGGGTAAGACTGTTTGGCTTTTTTAGACATAATAAGCCAGTAAAAAAGCAAATAAGTTGAAAATAGATTACTACCTAACCCTAATAAACATAAAATATTAAAACTAATAAGCAATTGGAAAAAGCTAAGACATAAAAAACAGATGAATATTGGACACTAATAAGCACGTTAAAGCAAGAATTAAGCAATTAAGATTAAAGAATAAGCTAGAAAAAGACTACATGAAAGAGGCAGTTTACACTAAAGACATGTTTTTGGTTTTTTCTCAAGGTTGTATAAAAGACTAAAATGGCTTCTGCAGCCCTAAAAATAAGCTATTAAAAGCTAAACTAAGACAGTAAAAAGCTCAAACAGATTGAGCTTAACACCCAATAAGCTTGTGCAAACAAATTCAAAGCCTAAACCTAGCTTAAACTAATCTAAAACTGAGATTGAAAAGTGACTTTTTAAGTTTTAAAACTGGTGCTATGAACTTTGACAGATTTGCTAGTGACAAATGCACACTTATAACAACCATATTCTGTTGCATTTTAAACAAGCAAGAAAATGACACCCTAATGCCATAAATCAAGATATAATCTAATAAGCAATTATATCAACCTAAATTACCACAGATTCAAACCATGGATACAATAAGCCTTAAACTTGATTTGTAAACTTTAAAAACTTAAACAAACTAACTTTTAAACTTAATTTGAGCTTATCAAAATAGACTAAAAGGTCAAGAACACTCAAGCAGTATTAACATGAGTTAATACTGCTTGTGCCAAACACCCCTTAAGAAATTTGAAAACCATATTTAAGCTTAAAACAGTTTGGTATAAGCTAAGATTTTTAAACACAGATGATGAACAATGGAATGAGCAATTTGAAAGCTATAAAAGACAGTTTTATATGAAAAAACAATCAAGGGACATAAAAGCTAAATCGTAAAATTAAAAATCATTTAGAAAGACAGAATAAGCAATGATTAAGCACAAATAAGCAAGATAAGCAGAAATAATCAATGAAACAGTTAATAAGCTATAAAATGAAAAGAGAAAACTTACAAAACCCTTTGCTCAAAACAAAGGCATAAATGCTCTTAAAAGCTTATCAACAAGTTCTAGCTTGTTTAAAAATAAGCTAGTAAAACCCTATAAGCCCTTCTAGATTTGGCATATCTTCCACAATAGCTTTTTGAGTAAAAATAGCTTAAACACTATAAGTTATGGAAAAACTTATAGTGCTTAAGTAAAACAGCTTAAGTAAGTAAATAAGAGCTTATAAGAGATTAAACAAACAATTTAATAACATAAAATTATATTAACTTAAAAATAACAGGATTTAACATAAAAAAATTAATTTCATTGAACTTAAAATCTGAATACAAGGATTTTAAGGAATTACAAATAAGCTAAAACAAACTTAATATAAGCTGAAAAGTTACAAAAAAAACTATTCAAAACTAGATAAAAAAACTAGATGCCCTAAAACTAAAACTAGTCTTCTATATATAGCCGAATAGAGAAGATTCTAGGTCTTGAGGGTGTGTTTCTTCTGTGAAAGGATTTAAGAGTGTTCCCCAAGCCATAAATCGTAGCCTTTGATCTTCTTTGTTGTGTTTCTTTAGACCCAATCTAAGCCCTTGATTAATTCTGTCCAATAAGCTTCCATGGGATTGCCAAGGTGGAGTTGTCCTCTTCTGGGGTAGGGTTTGTGAAGTGGGGTTGAAGGTGAGAGTGATGGGCTTTTGGGGAAGAGGGATGAATAGTGACAGGGGGATTTGGCAGGTAATGGTTGTTTAAGTGCAGGGTTAACGAGAGTTAGGGGTTAGGGACTAATGTTGTAAAGATTAGGACTAAGGGTGAAATGCTTTAGGGACTATCTTTGTTAGTCCCCAAGGACTAACAATGTAAAAGGCTTAAGGGTTTATAGTTAAGTGGTTATAGGTTAGTGGGCTTATGAACTTAGGCCGGTTTAAGTGGTTTTGAACTTTGGGCTTTTTAAATTATAAGGCTTATAGATAAGGCTTTTATGGGCTGACCCGAACCATTAACTTGGGTGCGGGCTGGTCCTATTTAAGATGCACACGTCTTTGGCTTCAATCTTTCACTTTGACTTTTTAACTTTTTAACTTTGATTTTGACTTTGACTTTTCACGCTCTTTCCATTCCCGTGCTCGGTTTTGTTGGTTTTGGCTTCATTTTTGTCCTTTAGTGAATATCCGTTACTTGCACAATATACAAAGCAAAACACACATATATTTGGCATTTAATGTCTGTTTTTGGTCATTTAGGCTCGTTTTTATAGGTAAAAGGTATGTGTAATTAAACACATACCAGTTGTTCCACAAAGTTAAGTTTGTCATCGAGTCGAAGCTCTTTCATTGGAATGACAAGGGATTCATCAGATAAGCATTTCTTTAGATTAGAAACATGAAAACTACTGTGGACATTACTGAACTCTTCAGGAAACTCAAGTTTATATGCCACTGGGCCAATATGTTCAAGGATTTTGAAAGGTCTAATGTATCGGGGATTAAGCTTTCCTCGTTTTCCGAATCGGATGACACCTTTACGAGGTGACACTTTTAACATAACTCGATCTCCAATTTGAAATTCTAAAGGCTTTCATCTTACATTGGCATAACTTCTCTGTCGGTCTCTTGCAACTTGTAAGCGTTGTCGAATTTGCACTATCTTCTTAGTGGTTTCATGGATTATTTCTGGTCCCGTAAGTTGAACATCTCTAACTTCGGCCCAGCAAACAGGTGATCTGCACTTTCAACCATAAAGTACCTCAAATGGTGTTTCCTCATTATTGGCATGGTAACTGTTATTGTAAGAAAATTCTACTAATGGTAAGTGTTTTTCCCATCCTTTTCTAAAATCTATAACACAGGCTCGAAGCATGTCTTCGAGTGTTTGGATGGTTCTTTTACTTTGTCTATCGGTTTCAGGATGATAAGCCGTACTCATGTCTAATTAAGTACCCAAAACACTCTGTAATGATTGCCAGAATCTGGATGTGAAATGACTGTCACGATCCAAGATGATAGATATTGGCACTCTATGCCGGGAGCCTATTTCTTTTATGTATAACCTTGTAAGGGTTTCCATACTATCTGTCTCTCGGGTAGGGATGAAATGTGCAGATTTGGTAAGACGATCGACAATGACCCAGATTGTGTCATGTCCGTTTGAGGTTTTGGGTAGCTTTGTGATGAAATCCATTGTTATTCTCTCACACTTCTACATCGGAATCTCTGGTTATACCAGTAAGCAGGATGGCTTCTGACATTCTGCTTTAACTCTAGAACATGTCAAATATTTGCCAACATATTCAGGGATGATTGCCTTCATGTTAGGCCACCAATAGAGTTTCTTTAGATCCTGATACATCTTGTCAGAACCTGGGTGAAAGGAATACTTCGATTTATGGGACTCATGCATGATCAAGTCTCTCAGATTACCAAGAATTGGTAACCGACTTTGATTCTTGATACATCGGGTTCTATCAGGACGTATTTCAAATGCTTTGTTTATTCCTCGTAAGTTCTTAGCTTTGATGTTTTCTTCTTTAAGTGCTTTAGTTTGAGCTTTGAGAATTTGTGATGGTAATTTTAGATGAATGGTCATAACTAATGATCTAACTCGGAGTGGTTTGATTCGTTCCTTCCGGCTTAAGGCATCTGCTATGACATTTGCCTTTTCAGGATGGTAGCAAATTTCACAATCGTAATCTGCAAGCAATTCTAGCCAACGGCGTTGTCTCATGCTCAACTTTTTCTGATCAAGGATATGTTGAAGACTTTATGATTAGTGAACATAGTACATTTGGTGCCATATAGATAGTGTCTCTAAATTTTAAGAGTGAACACTACTGCTCCTAATTCGAGATCATGAGTGGTATAGTTTTCTTCATTAGGCTTAAGTTGTCGGGATGCATATGCAATAACCTTCTCTCTTTGCATTAACACCGCTCCCAGACCTTGATGGGATGCATCACAGTAAACAACAAAATCATCATTTCCTTTTGGTAATGCTAAGATTGGAGCTTCACATAGCTTCTGTTTTAGTAGTTGAAAAGCTGACTTTTGGTCTTCGCCCCAGATATACTTCTTGTTTTTCTGGGTTAATTTAGTCAAAGACTTTGCAATCTTCGAGAAATCTTTGATAAATCTCCGATAATAACCGGCAAGTCCTAAGAATTGACGTATTTCTGTGGGTGTAGTAGGAGATGTCCAATTCTTAACTGCTTCAATCTTGGCGGGGTCAACATGAAGTCCTTGACTATCAATTAAGTGTCCAAGAAATTGCACGATATGAATCCAGAAATCACACTTGGAGAACTTGGCATACAACTTCTCTTTCTTGAGTAATTCTAGGATTATTCTCAGATGATTTGCGTGCTCTTCTTTGTTACGAGAGTAGATAAGAATATCATCGATGAACACTATTACGAATTTGTCCATGTATGGTTTACACACACGGTTCATGAGATCTATGAATACAGCAGGTGCGTTAGTTAAACCAAATGGCATTACTTGAAATTCATAATGTCCGTATCTTGTTCTGAAAGTAGTCTTGGGAATATCTTCATCCCTGACTCTCAGTTGATGATAGCCTGATCTTAAGTCAATCTTTGAGTAGACACTCGAACCTTGAAGTTGGTCAAATAAGTCATCAATCCTGGGTAATGGGTAATGATTCTTTATGGTAAGTTTATTTAACGCCCGGTAATCGATACACATTCTGAAAGATCCGTATTTCTTTTTGACAAATAAGACAGGAGCTCCCCAAGATGAAGTACTTGGTCGGATAAAACCTTGATCTGACAACTCTTAAAGTTGATCAAATAGTTCTTGCATTTCTGAAGGAGCTGTTCCTGGGATTAAATTGATTTGGAATTCTACTTGGCGAATGGGAGGAAGGCAAGGTAGATCTTCAGGAAAAACTTCTAGGAATTCTCTAACTACTGGGATATCTTCTTGTCTTTTCTCGTCTGACTTCTTTTCCATTAATTGGATTACGAAAACTTGTCAACCTCAGGATATATATCTTTTGGTTTTTATACAGGATATGAGACTTAGTCGGGTTTTACTTTGCTCACCTCGGATGATCAAAGTTTCACCGTTGATTGGGATGTGGATGACTTTCTTGTCACAAATAATTCTAGCATGATCTTGGATAACCAATCCATACCAATGACGGCGCTGAAACTACCGAGTTTGTTCGACATAAGATCAATTTTGAAAGGTTGGTTGAACAAAGTCAGTGTTGCACCCTGAATAACGGTGTTTGTGCTTACTAGATTTCCGTCAGCCATTTCGATATTGTAAAAGGTATCTATTGTAATGGGTGGAATATTTAGCTTAGAGGCAAGAGATATAGATACGAAGCTTTTATCAGCTCCGGAATCAAATAATACTCTACCTAGATGTTGGTTTAGAAGGAACATACCCGTGACTACGTTCGGGTCTTGGTTAGCATTCATATCCCTCAACATGTAGGCTCTTCCTTGGGCATTGTTGTTAGTGGTCTTTCGGCACTGATTTGCATAACGCCCTTTCTCTCCACATGCATGACAAGTAACTGTCACTAGTAGCAGATTACTTCTAGTGGCTGGCCCTTTGTTTCTGTAGTTCTTGGTTAGATGACCCACCTTGTTGCAAGTATACACTTAACAGTGCAATGTCCTGTGTGATGCAGAGTGCATTTCTTACACAAGGGATGGTTTCCAATATACCCATTGTTTTTAGTTAGAGTGACAACATAAGACCTGAAGGTTTCTTGTCTTCTATTCTGTTGTGGTTGGTGATTATTATAGCGGTTGTTGGTGTTGATGTTACGTTAGTTGTTGTTGTTGAAATTTATTCTGTCATCAAACTTTCATTTGTGATCACTTGATACTTGCATCGGGGTGTGCTTTGTTACCTGATCCATTAGCCTATGGGCTATGTTAATGGCTTCCTCTAGAGTTTGAGGTTTAGAGACAGTAACATTCCCTTCAATACTTCGAGGCAATCCCCTGATGAAAACTTCCATCATTTTCTCAGAATCTAGCACCATAGTAGGACACAAGGTTGCCAATTCTTGGAATCTTCTTACATATGCCTTGATATCATTCCCTTTCACAGTTAGATGGTAAAATTCGTCTTCCATCTTCTAGACCTCAGTTCGGGGACAATACTTCTTTATCAAAAGCTTCTTGAATTCAACCCAAGTAATCTTGTAAGCTTCTTCTATCCCAATAGGTTAGGCAAAAGAATTCCATTAGGATAGAGCTTCTTCAGTTAAAGTACCAGTAGCAAACTTTACCTTGCAGTCTTCGGTACAGTTGCTATGGGAAAACACTGATTCAGTTCGCTCAAACCAGCAGATAAGTCTAACAGCTCCTTCCTTACCTTTAAAGTTGATAGGTTGGCAGCTCATGAACTCTTTGTAGCTACATTTTCTTGCTACAGGAGCTTCTCTTTCTCTAATGTTCCTATTGGTATTGTCAGCATTTGCCATTGTTGCAGCTTATGCTTCCAGAGCTGCGGAAACACTGTCAGCAACTAGTTTGCTGATGACAGCTTGAGTCATGGCTGGTTCTTCAGATGTTGATGTCCTTTTGGGAGGCATTCTATCAACATAAGACAACACGTAATAAGAATGATATCTCAAGTCTTAAAATGAAATGCTTATTTTTGAACTTTAAGCATTTTTAATAATAGTGATACTAAAATCATAGATACTTATTTGATATGAATTCTAACAAGAATCTAACTTATTTGTTTATTTTCTAGGGGTCATGGTAAGATTCATAATGATGAAGACGGAGATAAAATATAGGACACGGGATGAATATGAAATGGGATCACCATTGTATTATATCATGAACGACTTGCCTTTGTACTGTACATAGTCAAAATTTGACAAGTGTTGTTATTTATATCACGTATCCCGTGGCTAGGTTCTATCAAAAGCTATAACTAGTATCTAATCTAGTAGTCCGATGGTCCTTCCTGGCTGTTCTTGTGTTCATAGATTGCATTCAAAAGACTTTCCTTATCTACTTGGTGACGAGCCTGGATATCTTTGATGATTTGTTCTAGATTAGCAATCCTGAAGCAAGCCAGAGCAATCTTGCTGTTATTTTCCATTTGCTTTCTTTGAAGTTTAGCAATTTAAGTATGATACTCTCGGAGTTTAGCTTCCAGATTGTCAAAATCTTGTTGTATGATCACCCGACCTTTTCTAAGACCTTATATTTTGTCTTCTATGTGCTCAATGGGGTCAAGATAGAGTTCATCTAGGTGATTAAAAAATCCCTTAATTTTCTCTTTGTGACGTTCCAGACTTGTCTTACAAGAGCTTTCTCCTATCTCAAATTCTTGAGGTAGGGCAGAAGTAGAGGAGGATGATCTGTCACGACCTCGTTTCTTAAGTGGCAATAATTCCTTAGGAAGAAAGAATTCTTGAGGATTAAATATAGGAGATAGCGTCAAAGATGGAGGCATAATAGTTGGCGGTGGAATAGGTGATTCTTTAGCATAATATGCATGCATAACCTTCATATAGGGGTCATCATGAAAAAGTGAAAGAGTTGGTAAAGATATTGGAACTAAACCAAATGAGTTATTTGAAGAGCTAGAATAAGTTTTTCCTGGTAAAGCTGGGACATAGTCCGGGGAAGCTGGGATATAGTCAGGAAAGTTAGAGGAAAAAACATCCTTAATATTGGAAGTAGGGTAGCTGGGAGAAGACATCACTCTGTTAACAATCCAGTGGTAAATAACATAGATTATTTATATAATAGTATAATAGATATGTACTTTACATACTATTCTAGAAATGTAGTGGCACAGAGGACTTTCTTAGATAGAAAAAGAAAAGTAGTTATAGTTAAGGTTTCAACCTTGTTCTTTATAACCGTGGCTCTTGATACCAATCTATAACACCCCTATTTTTTACATATAGCAGCGAAAGCTAATATGAGATATTATTTCATAGTACAACAGTCATAATCATAGAAAATGACTCAAAAGAGATGCTTTTAAAATATAAGTTATCATTCATTATTTCATCAAAGTTTTTACAAAATAGAGGTCCCAAAATCTACATGAAAACATAAAGTTTGAATGATAACAATTTAGCCATCTTCAAGTCTGTGCCACTCTGTGCCATAAGTTGCTCAAATACCTGAGATAACATGCTAAAAAGGTCAACACAATGGTTGAGTGAAATTCATAAGTTTATGTTAAACATTTTGAATACAAGTCATCATAACAGTGGGTTATGTTGTTATACACCCATAAGTGTAATAATTGCAATGAGTACAATTATAATGGAAAACAGTATTATTGCCCTATGCTCATGACATTGAGACCTTGAGATAATCAATAATCATAAGAAGTTGCCCTAACGGGTGCCTTTGCTAAACACCCGCATAGTGATTTAAATGAAGTGCGTTTGGTTACCAGAAAGTATAGGTACACCAACGAGGAAGTTCAGTCCCAAATAGATCTATTCACAGCATTCGCGCTTACTCTGAAAAGTAATTAACGGTTCATGATCGCGGGGTCTTAATGGCAAAAGTAAAGACTTAGGAAATAATATATCATGATAGAATACAGTTGGAAAAACACTCGTATTCATGGTTTATAACATGTATCCCCCTCGCAGGTTTATGAAAACATTAGAAGATTTAAAATTCGAGGCTATGAACTCACCTTAACATGGAAAATCTGATTGATGGCAAAAGTATATCAAGTGAAAGTAACGGCCTCGTCACGCAACCTGGGGTAATATGTCAAGTCTTAGTATGATGGTTTATGTTTCAAAACTTTAGAAAGTTTAATGTATTACTTTGATTTATTAATTTATGGAAATATTGTTTCACTGTTTGGGCCATCATAATTCAGAGGTCATGTAGTAAACGTTTGAGGAGCTAGGACACTTTAAATCATAAATCCAGCAAACTCGTTAAAACGTATACCCAAATGAAACTCCTCACATGAAGCTCCCTAGTAACGTGATACGATAAGATTTTAAGTTTCTTTAAAAGCTAGTCGATGATAAATTACGATAATTATATAACGTAATTGTTTTATAATGCGTCGATCGATGATTAATAACGATTAATGTGTCGGGTTTTAATAAAATTGAGTTTTATAATATTAATATATATTTTTATAATTTATATAAAAATATTATATTTTATATTTTTAAGTTTGTAAAAATGGCAATATATACCCTCGATTTATAAACTTTTACAAGTTTAGTCCTTTATATATAAAGTATATATAATTTAAAACTTTAACATTGAAACTTGGCAAGATAGGTCCTTATAGTTATAACTTTAGGAAAATGACACTTTCAGCCCCTCTAGTTATAAATTTCAGAAAGTTACGATATATACCCCTATGCATGAAAACATTTGTAAATCAAGTCCAAAAAGCCATGCAAGCTTATTTTAGGGTTCCAAATGATATTTTTAGGTTATAGCTTATTAGAATAAGCTAAAATAAGATCTAACGTAACAAAAGTTTAGAAAAATGATTCGTTAGCTAGAAAATCAAAACGGGTCATTTTTAGTGTTTTAACCAAAAACACATGGGTTTGAGGATTCAAGGCTTCAAACAAGAGTTTATATATGATCTTAAGAGTATTGTGAACATTCTAAAACATATTTTGAGCTTATTGAACAAGATTTAAGCTTACGTGAGCTAGAAATGGGTCAAAATGGGTTTTTCAGGTTTGTACGCCTTGATATGGATTCAAGACCTTCCTTCTCTTGTTTATTTGCTTGTATTTTGATCTTAGGGACCTTATACTTCTTCCTTGGCCTGATTTAGAACTCCATTTAAGTGGTGATGAGTTTTTGAGGTGTGTTTGAAGTGGTGTGTGTGTTTCGGCTTATATAGGGATCATAAACCCTTGGTGCCCAAGTTTTCTTTATGGCTAAGGGTCAAGGGCTGTAGAGAGGTGACTAAGGAAGCCTAGTGATAAGTATGGGAGGCTATGGAGGTAGCAATGCAAGGTGGAAGGATGTTGAGGGGGTTCAGTTACAAAGGGTGATAAGGAGGTGACAAGATAATCTTGGTGGCCAAAGGTGGTGATAGAGGTACTTGGTTGCTTTCTTGTGACATGGTAGTCATGTCATGGTGGTGCTAGGATGCTTGCTTGAGGTGCCTGTTTGATTAAATGGGTTAAAATGAAAGAAAAAGGGTGGCGGGTGGTTTAGGGTTTTAGGTTAGGGTTTTTGGTCTTTAAAACGTGTATTAGGGTTTTAGGATTAAGGTAATTAAGGTTTAGGATTAAGATTAGAGTTTAGGATTAAGGTTTAGGGTTTAGGATTAAGGTTTAGGATTTAGTTTTAAGGTTTAGGATTTAGTTTTAGGTTTAAAGTGAAATTAGGGTTTTAGGGTTTCGTTTATGGTTTAAGGTTTTAGATTAGGGTTTTAGGATGACTTAAGGTTTAGGTTTAGGGTTTAGGAGTCATGAATTAAGTGCTTGTACCTTGTGTTAAAGTGGTAGTAAGAAACTAAAGTGATTTAGGAGGTAAAATGACCTAGTTTGGTTTTCTTGCATTATTGACTTGTACATTAGGCTTTAGAAAGTTGTAACTTGATTTAGGAGGGAAAAGATATTCAAATGTTATGCATTGTACACTTGTACACATGCTTGAAGGCTTGCACATTCATTTTATATGTATATATTACATATAATTAGGGTTTTGATATAAACGTTAATGAATAAAGTCTATTTTGATATAACGTTGTAAATGGTACGTTAAATGGATAATGTACTTGGTAAAAATGATATTAAGATATAGACTTGACATATTAGGATGTTTACATGATATAAACATAGATATAGATGGCATTGGTGGAGGTTGCGTGAGCTCGTTTACTTTAGAGATGCAAGTTACGTTGCATAATGAGATAAAGCAAAACTTTTCCCTGTAAAAAGGTGATATATATATAATAGATGGACATTATAGTGCATCTAATTTAATAGATGGATAATTACATTGATGAAAAATACGGGTTGTTATAGGGGGATACTTGCAGGGGTGAGCAGAAAAATCGAAAAATCTGAATAAACCAAAACCGAACCGAACCAAAAATAACCGAACCGAGTTTGCCAAAACCGAACCGAACTACTAATTTGGTTCTCGGTTTGGATATGGTTTTGGCAATCAAAACCGAAAACCAAATTCATATAAATATATATATTTTTTATATTTATATATATATAAATACAAAAAAACTTTGATCCTAATAAAAAAAACACTTTTTATGCTTGAAATATTTTTTTTGCTAAATATTTATGTAATTATTAATTTTTTTTAAATAAATTGTAAAATTCAGGTTGTTCGGGTTATTCGGGTCAAACCGAGAACCGAACCGATCAACACCCCTAGATACTTGCTTGTTTTGAAAATGAGAACGCAAGATGTTTTGATACTAAATATGATTTCATTCACTATTGAGTATATGCCTTTCACTGTGTGACCGTTAGTTGCCTTGTTGATGGTGAACGCTAATGCATTAAATAGATCTATTGGGTTTGACAACCTTGTTCGATGTATGAATCCGAAGGCGAGCACCCTGTAATGGAAATTTTGTGGTTAGTATCAGGAAGACGTGGCATACTTCTCGGATATTATTTCGTCCTACGGGATGAATGTGTTAAGTTTCGGTACATGGGCTCATTCAGTTAGAAATTATTATTTTATAACTTGTTTGACGAGCAATGTTATATGTTTTGTTGAACAATCAAAGTAGCTAACGTCTTAAGTCGAATGGTATTGAATTAGGAATGTGCGTAATTGTCTCGACTTGATTAGTTGAGCCATCCAAGATTTGATGCGATACGTTAGGACCAAGTCGACTATGATAGTCGCGGTGTCTAAACGTTGAAAATTTTATTTTATTTTTCGTCGAACGAGCCCATGATGCTCAATTTTTTTCTTGATTGTTTTCAAATTGTCTTTCGACAATATGTGTTTACTAGCAGGATTATCGCTGCCGAATTTTGTGCTCTATGTGTCTTATGTGCTATGTGTTTTGGATGTTAATGAGCGCTTATGTCGCTTTTGTGAAGCCATGATATGGCTCAGGACGTGAGTGGAAGGGTATATTTACCCGGGTGTAGATGAATGTTGATCTGAGTGGTGCGCAAGCTTGATAGTCCATTGTCAATTGTGGGTTGTCAACTCGCAAGCTTGACTATGGTTGGCCAAAATCTAACCGCGATTTAGTCGAGGTCATTTCCCAAGAGCTTGGCCATCTGGCAAGCTGGGTATAATGAACAATCTAAACGGTTAGGAATGAACCCGCGTGACAAGCATAACCATTGCTGAGGCTTTCCAATAAGTAAGCACAGTTATTTTGCTAAAACTTATAGAAAGCAAGCATGAATGTTGCTAAGCGCGATGATAAGCTAGGTAGAAATGTAAAGTCATTTTGAAATGACATATAGGCGAATGTGTGCTTAATTGAATATGTGATCTTGTATGTTAGCACTATTGTGC
The DNA here is from genome assembly GCA_026074375.1 of Tanacetum coccineum. NCBI lineage: Eukaryota > Viridiplantae > Streptophyta > Magnoliopsida > Asterales > Asteraceae > Tanacetum > Tanacetum coccineum. Next base: position 566 of record BQNB010169297.1, on the reverse strand, counting down.
GTTCGATGGGGTCATGTGTACTCAGGAATATTTTTCGCAACCGGTGGGGCATTATTAAATGAGACCGGGAGGGCGACATGTGTATTTTGGTTTTTGGATATTGATGAATATTTTGGTCTTAGGATGATGACGTATAAATATATATATGTCGATTTTGACTATTGACGTATATTTTGGTTTCGATTGTCGACGTATCTTTTGATTTTCATTAGCGACATATGTTTCGGTTTTGCGTAGTGATGTGCGCTTTGTTTTGTTAAAATGATCACCAAACTAAGATTTGGGTCGATCCTTCGTTTAGAGCCTAACGTTTAAAAATGACGCGATTTATGTTTCCTGGATATGATTAGCGATGTATTTTGTCTCTCTTAGTAAGAGCGGTTGTAATTATATTTTTGATTTTAATTGATATGAATTATCATTTGTTATGTTGACTTTCCATCCGGAATAGTCAAGGCGAGTATTATATCAAGTGGATTTTGTGTTCGAGCACGTAAGACCGTCTATTCGTAAGGAGGTTGTCTCACCATAAGAGACATCGAGACAAGTAAGGAAAGGAAAAGCAC
>BQNB010169296.1:0-13798 GCA_026074375.1 Tanacetum coccineum | reverse complement strand
GGGAGAAAAGAATATACACCATACTGAACATGATTGATCAGGGAGACTGATTAATCAATATTCAACATGCCTAATTATGCTTTCAATCTGGCGAAAGTAGGTTCATCCAAGGGTTTGGTAAAGATATCAGCTAGCAGATATTCAATGGGGATGAAGTGTAATTCAATATCTCCTTTAAAGATGCGATCCCTGATTAAATGATATCTTATATCAATATGCTTGGTTCTTGAGTGAAGTACTAGATTGTTGGATATTACAATGGTACTGGTGTTGTCACAAAAGATGGTTACCATCTTGTAATGGATGTCATAGTCACTGAGTTAACTTTTCATCCATAGGATACTTGTACAACACCCAGCATCAACAACATATTCAGCCTCAACTGAGGACATAGCCACTGACTGCTGTTTCTTGGCACTCTAACAAACCAATTTTCCACCAAGTATTTAACAGGCACCTGAGGTGCTTTTTCTATCCATATTATAACCAACATAGTTTGAGTCTGAATATCCTTTGAGATCAAAGCCTGAACATTTTAGATAATACAGACCAAGGGTTGGAGTACCTTTTGGTACCTTTCGGATTCTTTTCACAGCTGTTAGATGTGATTCCTTTGGATTGGACTGATATCTTGCACATAGGACTGTGGAGAATTGGATATCAGGCCTTGTTGCAGTTAAGTACATCAGTGACCCAATCATTCCCATATATGAGGCTCATTAATTGGTTTGCCAGCTAGATCAGGATCTAAGTTGTTTGGAGGAACCATAGGTGTTTTCACTAAGGAACTGTCAGAAATTTCATATTTCTTGAGTAAGTTCCTAGTGTACTGTTCTTGAAAAATTAAGATTCCTTTGTCATCCTGCTTGATTTGCAGTCCAAGGAAGTAGGTGAGTTCTCCCATCATACTTATTTCAAATTTCTTTGTCATCAGTTTCTTAAACTGTTTACAAAGTTTATAACTTGTTGAGCCAAATATGATGTCATCTACATACACTTGAACAAGGAGAACATATCCTTTTGATTTAAAGATAAACAATGTATTATCTATTCTTCCCCTAGTAAACTTATTTTGAATAAGAAAAGTAGAGAGTGTCTCATACCATGCCCTTGGTGCTTGCTTAGCTTTTGACATTCATTTGGTAAACCTTGAAGTTCATGTATGTGGTAAAAGCAAGGAATATCAAGCTCATTAGGAGTAATCACTTTAGGGACATGATTTTCAAAAGGCACTTTTGACATTTATTTGGTAAACCTTGAAGTTTATGTATGTGGCAAAAGCAAGGAATATCCTGATGGCTTCCATCCTTGCCACTGGTGTAAAGGTTTCATCATAGTCAATTCCTTCTTCCTGAATATAACCTTGTGCAACCAGTCTTGCTTTTTTTTTTGTGGTTATACCATGCTTATCTTTCTTGTTCCTGAATACCCATTCAGGAAGGCACTTTTGACATTCATTTGGTAAACCTTGAAGTTCATGTATGTGGCAAAAGCAAGGAATATCCTGACGGCTTCCATCCGTGCCACTGGTGTAAAGGTTTCATCATAGTCAATTCCTTCTTCCTGAATATAACCTTGTGCAACCAGTCTTGCTTTGTTTTTTTGTGGTTATACCATGCTTATCTTTCTTGTTCCTGAATACCCATTTGGAGCCTATGGCTGTTTTTCCATAAGGGAGAAGAACAAGTGTCCATACTTTGTTTCTATAGAACTAATTTAGTTCTTCTTGCATGGGATCAACCCATCCTGGGTGCTTCGGTGCCTCAAACACCTTTTGAGGTTCTATCTCAGAGAGAGAGTCAACACATAGACATTTACTAGCTAAGGCAGCTGTAAGCTTGGCAGCCATGCTTCTTATAATCATGCCTTCACCAGGATCACCAATGATACTCACAAGTTCAATATGTTGGTCTCTTAACCATCTATCCTGAGGAACATGATGAGAACTTGTAGAGGCTAGATTTGAGATGTGAGACTGAGTGACATCAGGGACTAAAGATTCAGTAATGGATCCTACCACTTCAGTATTATTCCCTGATGGTATGTTAGTGGGTTGAGTGATCATTTGATCATTCTGAACATTTTGTTCATGTGTCCCTTCAGTGTTGATTAGATCAGAAGGACCTTCAATATCCTCAGTGTGAGGTATATCAGGCTCATTAGGAGTAATCACTTTAGGGACATGATTTTCTTGGGTAAGTTTAGTGAGTGAACGTCCATGAAGGATGATGTAGTATGAGAAATCAAAATCTACTTGATATTGTCTAGATGGATCATCCTCTTAAAATTATTCATTAGGAGGATATCTAAAGGAATCATCAATTCCTATCTCATCTACTAAGGTATTGGTAAACCTGATGGCTTCCATAATCTCATCAAATGTTACATGATAAGTCTCCTTTACTTGTTGTCTTCTTGTGTTAAAGACTCTGAAAGCTTTTGAGACAAAGGAATATCCTAAGAAATATCCATCATCAGCTTTAGCATCAAATTTACCAAGATGATCATTGTGGTTATGAATAAACACTGGACATCCAAACACATAAAAGTAGCTGATATTAGGAATTCTTTCCCTGAATATTTCATAGGGAGTTTTATCATGTCTTTTGACAATGATTGATATGTTCTGAGTATAACAGGTTATTCTGACTGCTTCAGTCTAAAGTGCTTAGAGAGTACTGAGCCATTCAACATTGTTCTAGCAGCCTCAATGAGAGTTCTGTTCTTCCTTTCAGCTACACCATTTTGTTCAGGTGTATAGGGAGAAGAAAAGTTCTGAGAAATTCCTTGTTCATGATTTATGGATATTGGACTTACTGGTCTAAACAAATCCATATGGAGAAGATGCAAACACTTCCTGATAGAGAAGTTTTATTTAGTTTAGAATGAAGTTCTATGGTTCTTTCCCTTTTCACATGTTGTGCAAGGTTTATCCTTTGAATAAACTAGGGAAGGAAGACCAGAAACTTTTTTTTGTTTGGCAAGCTTATTAATGTTCTTGAAATTGAGATGTGATAGTCTTTTATGCCATAGCCAGTTTACACTTTCCGAGGCTTTGGGAAAGAAGCAGGCTCCATTTGAAGTCAGTGATGACATGTCAAAGACATAAACATTATTTCTTCTAGGTGCTATAAGACAATTTCTTTGTTAGCATTAAATATTGTTCCTTTCTTATCATCAAATTGTACAATATACTTAGCATCACAAAAATGACTAATGCTAATTAGATTGTACTTAAGACCATTTGCAAAGGCTACTTTTGTGAAAACTACACCCCCACAGTTTATTGAACCATATCCCTCAGTAATACAAGATGAGTTATCACCAAACACTACCTTAGGACCTGGTTGCTCTACATATTTGTGCAGATAACTCTTGACACCAGTCATACTCTATGAGCATCCACTGTCCAGGTACCAAATAGGCTCCCTAATGTGTCTCTACACAAATAATAAACTTGAGTTAGTTTCTTTTGTGAACCCACTTTTTGGTGGGCTCCCTTGCCTTTGCAGCCTGAATTTTCTCACCTCTTTTGAAGTGATCAAACTCATTGTGGTCAGTGGTGGAGTGTACAGTGCTTCCACATGTATTACACTTTACACCAATTGAGGACTCATTAGACTGAGAGGATTCAGCTAGTACTCCTCCTCTGATCTAAATGACATGATTGTGTCTTAAGGTAGAGTGATCATAACTTCTACAGATTTGAAACTCATGGTAGTTTCTATAGTCATCAGGCATGTGATCATTAAAACCACTGTGTGTGCTTGGTGGGAAAGGCTTTGCCTTTGCTCTCAGGATCTGCTTAGAAGAAGATGCATACTGATAAGGTTGAGCCTTATAGTTCTCACTTCTTTTTAGAGAAGCACTATACATCTCATGATCCAAGGTCCTATGATCCTCCCTTTTTGCATATCATGCAGTAGAGAATCCTATAGCAATCATCAATTAAGTAATTGGTATAGTGACAGAGTTCACACTTAAGTTGTGGTTTTTGAATAGGCTTAGGCCTGAGTGAATTTGATGAGTCAGTATTCTTAACTTTAGGTTTAGAATCTTGACTCTTTCTTGATGAATCAATTGATTTGGATGACTTAGTCTTTTGAATCTTTGAATTTAATTCTTGAGTCTTTTGGTTAAAATTGACATTTTCATCAATTAACATCTGAACAAGTTTAGTTAATTCATTTATTTTTTATTCTTGTTCAGTGTCTTTGACTTCAATAGGAACTGAAGGTGTGGTTTGCTTAGTTTAACTAACAGTGACAGTTTCTGAAACACTCTTATTAGAAGAATCCTGTGTTTCAGGCTTTGTATGTTTCATGATACCTATGCCTGGTCTCTCTCTTGGAGAGTGGGGTTGAAATGTAAATGGCGTTACCTCTGAGCTTGGTGAAGCTCCCTGAAGATTTTTCAAGGGAGGTAGTAGAGTAAGGGATTCAGCTTCTGAATCTTTGGATGATTCAGGGTATTTAAAGTTTCAGTGGGTTCAAGAGACTCATTGACAACTTGACTTTCAAGGACTAAAATTCTTCCAGTATTAAAGTTTGGAAGTTTGTTGTCAGGGTTGAGTCTCTCAACCCAGTCATTAGTTATACCTCATGGAAGCAGGAACACAAAGATTTTCATTTTCATTCATTTTAGATGATGACTCAGTGAACAATTCACCAGCAAGAACTTTCTTCTTTTGGTGAGGAATTTGCTCACTGATACATTGACTAACCTTTTTTGAGCTAGTTAGCCATTTTTCATTGATCTTTTTCTCCTCTTTGAGTTGTTCTTGAAGAGCATGATTTAACTTTGTAAGTTCAGTGTTTTGAATTTGAAAAGTGGCAGCATCAAGCTTGGCTTGTTTTAAAATTAGCAATTCATCTCTACACTTGTTTAATTCAAAAACCATTTTGTTATACTTAGAAAGTAAGTTTAATCGTTGCTCTTCAACAAACTTGAGATCAATGTTGATATACTATAGGTAATTTTGCCAATCGGCATGTTCATTCGTAGAGAGAAGAGTGTTTACCTTTCTTATGGTGATGTCGACCCATTCACCATTCCGAGCATGACTCTTTCCAACAGTGAGCTCATCATCAGCTAGAGCCATCAGTACCTTGACCTGAGTGACTTCTTCCTTATTAGAAACCTCTCCCTCATCCCAATTAAAGGTTTCAACGACTAAACCTTTGTTCTTTGGTTGGAAGGTCTTTGGGATCTGAGAAATCGAGGGACTTGCCTCAAGGAGTGCAAGCTTAGCTTTTATCTTCTTGTATTCAACCGTGTAATCTTTCTAAAACTTTGGATTAGCTTGACTATTTGAGTTAGAAGAAGATTGAATAAGTTTTGGAGTAAACTTTGGTTGAAAGCCTTTAGACACTGATGAGTAATTATTCACTAATGATTTGTAAGAAGGTTCAGACGTTTTAGAAAAGCAATCTCTTGCAAAATGACCTTTGTTGCCATATTTGTAACATTCAACATTTTCATTTGCTTTTTGACCAGAGAAATTGTTTCTTATTTTTATAAAGCGTTTTGAATTTTCCAAAAGGGATCTTTCCTGATACTCAATATCTAAGTCTCTTAGATACTCCTTACTGGACCTTTCATCTACTTCATCATCAGAATTTTCTTGGAAATCCTGGATGACATTGTTAGAAATGAAGGCAGTAGAAATTGTAGTGCTTGAGGGAGTAGTAATGAGGGCCTTTTTGGTGTCAGAATACCTTCTTTGGATTAGGTTGTCCTCATAGACAAACCTTCCATATATATCTGCAAGGTCAAGAGTCTGAGTATGATTGGCATTCCTCAGTCCCCGAGAGAAGGTTAACCACTTCTCAAGGAGACTATTCACGAAACCAACGTTGATTTCATGTTTCGAGAGGTTAACACCATCATTGTCAAGCTCATTGATAAAGGTCTTATAGCCGGGTGTAGGTCTGTGAGAGACTTTCAGTGGACTTTGCCCTGAAAGTTTTACTCAAGTTTCAGATCCATGATTATGTTTTTCTTGGTATTTGAGGGACCTTCAAAGCTGCAAACCAAGTCAGTCCATGTTTCTTTGGCTGAAACACAACTAAAGACTGATTCTATTATGTCATTTGGTAGACATGACATAATGATACTTTTAAGGCGCTGGTCTTGAATGAACACCCTCCTCTCATCTGAAGTCAATTAGGACTCGGGCTAAGCATCACTATCGACTATTTTTGGCTGAAATGGACCATCCTTAATACATTTTAAGTAATATGGTTCCATTCCCGCTAAGTAGCAAAACATTCGCTTTTTCCACTTATTAAATTTTCTCGGCTCTTGTTTAGGAGCAATAGCAACATAGCTACCTCCCCTTTTGTTAACTAGTTGGGGTACATCATTTACTGCAACCATTTAAAATCTAGGTTTTAGAAACTTAAGTAAATTAGTGTTAAGTAAGTTTTACAAACCTGAGGCTCTGATACCACTTGTTGTTCTCACTTAATTAGTGAACAATAACTACACAGTTATCATTAACTAACTTATGGCTAGCAAGTAAAGAAAAACAATTTGTTCTTTGAAAATATTTGTATATGTAAATATAGCTAGTAAGTAAAAGACACCAAAATAACTTTTTAACGTTTAACTCTTTTTATTAAGAATTATACCCCATTGTATGCGGAACTACAATGGGGATTTAATGACAATGTGTGTGTGTGTGTGCGTGTGATCTCCTCACTTTGTAACACCCCCAAAAATGGGTCGCAGTGGAATATGTTTCCGGGAGCGTTACTTCATAATACCATTGCACAAGACATGAGAGAACGACCTCTAAACGTGTCGTTTGAAAAGTAATATTGTATTGTTTAGACTCCAATGCACATCAAGTATGTCAAGTAGATTGTTCACCTAAGAAAAACATGTTTAAAAAGTGTCAACATAAAGTTGGTGATTTCATAGGTTTGTTTAAGTATAAATATTGAACCAAAGTTTTGTAAAGTATGTATGACTGTTTCAATCCTTGTATGTTCCCCAAAATGTATGTATGAATGTTATAAATCAAAGAGTTATAAAGTATGCATGACCATTTCAATCCCCAAATAGTCACAAAAACATATGTATGAATGTTATAAACCAAAGAGTTGTAAAGTATGCATGACCATTTCAATCCCCAAATAGTCACAAAAACGTATGTATAGTTGGACCCCCATTGTTCAAAGTATGTATTGCCACTTTATTCAAGGCAACGTAAATATTCCTGTGTGTATAAAACAATGATTACGATTACTCTAAGTTCATGAAACTGCTGCGTAGACTCATATATATGCCACTTTATTCAAGGCACCGTAATTGTTCGTGTTCGTGTAAATGTTGTGCTCCGACATGCTATAACGTTCGTTTGCCCGGTGATAGCTAATCACCCGAACGGGGCTGTCACACCCGAATAGATCTATTTCATAACATTCGCGCTTACCCTCCGAGTAATTAACAGTTCAATCCGCTTAAGCTAATCCGTAATCATTTGGGTAAAAGTAAAGTAATGTCCTTGTTTTCAAAAATAAAGTGAAACAAGCAATGTATTTCAGTAACTGGTATGTAGAACCAGTTCTGTATACGGAATTGTTTTAAAAAAAATAATGCCACATTGTAATAAATTCAAACCAACCATGTAAATGGGTTCGGTAACAAGCATGTTCTCACCCTAAAAGTTGTAAAGTATATGTAAAACAAGTAAAACGTGGGGCTATAAACTCACCTCGAGTGAATGGACGGTAAATGGATATCAAATGAGTGTATACGTCTCGCGTATGACCGAAGGCAACCTAATTAATTTTAGGCCGTATGAGTACTAAGTACTTTGAATAACTAACACCATATATAATTCTATATAGCTACATCACCATCTCATTGTATTTGTGAAATAATAGTTAAGTCACATTTGATAAATAGTAACCAAGTATTTGTACCCGCGTAATCGTATACATAGTTCAATCGCCGTTGTAAAATAATATTTATAAAGTTTAAATCATGTATAAATACTATTTAAGTGATTCTAAAATGTTTCGCAATTTTTTTTATTAAAAACGAACAAACACTATTCATGTCAGGAAATAGTGCACAAGTTATAAAATAGGGTATAACTTTCTCGTTTTAAGTCCGTTTTGTACGTTCTTTACGTTCACGCTTTCGTATTAGAAAGATATATCAAAATATTATATTTTTGTATTTCTAGTCCTCTGATGAACAGTACTTTTTACTGTTCATGCACTTTTATAAATTTATTTTTATAAATTTAATTATCGTAAAGCTCGTAAAAGTCGTATCTTATTCGTTTTAACTCCGATTTTAGTGATTCTTTCGAGTACGTCTTCGTAATTAAATGTTCTATCTAAATAAAGCATTTTCCAAAAATAAAGTTTCTGAAATGAACAGTAGTTTTTATAAAATTATTTTTATAAAAGTATTTATTATCGTAAACTTGCAAATAGCATAACTTCTTCGTTATAGCTCGGTTTTTTGAGTTCTTTATATGCCTACGATCCTTGTAACATGTAGTATTTTATAAAAATATAAAATAATTGATTTATTTTCGAATTACAAACAGAAGGTTTGGAGTTTTTGGTTAAAAAGTGTTTAAACTTGTTTTTATAAACTTTTTGGCATAAGTGTAATACTACAAGTCCTTTACCATGTTTTATACCACAAGTCTTATATACTTTAGGTTCTTTAGTCCATAATTTGTCCAAGAAATGTCCAAAATAACATGTCCTCGCATCCATTTATTTATAAACTTCTATATAGCATATGACAAAGTTTATCAAACCATGAACAAGTGTAAAAAAATCCATTTTACATGTTAATAAGTTTCCTAGATGGTGATTCACTATATAAATATTATATACACATAAAATCATAAATGTAAAGAGTGTATGATTTTTAGATGACCTTAATATGGAGTATGATGAGGAGTAACAAGATCTAAACCCTAGTTTAACAAAAAAACCCAAGCTTCCAATACTTAGTAAACCCTAATTCCAATGAAACCCTAATCTTAAACCTTTCTTGATTAACCCTTGTAAATGCTAAACCAAGCTTTCAAGACACCTTAGGATATCTTAGATATGTTGTTAGAACACTTGTATGCTTGCTAAATAAATTTTGTATGGATTGTTTAGGTTGTTTGCTTTAAGCCGTGGCCTAGGGAGAGGACACAAGAGAAATTTTATGAGTTTTTCACTAAGGAATTGTGTGTTGTATGTTTTTCTTACTAGTTAGCTCTCTTATATACACCAAGGACTTGGTTGAAATCAAGACTAGATGCATTATACATTATTAGGGAGCTCTAGACAAGATGAGGAAAACATGGAAGATATTTAGTCAATTTAACTAGTCATGTACTATTAGGTTTAATGAGGTCTTGATATACAAGTTCAAGTTGGTCATTTGTGTCCTTATTGTCCCCTTGGGATCACTTATGCACCAAAAATTGGGGAGGGATAAGAGCTAGAAAGTCTTTGATCTTTTATTGATAAAAATCTTGTATAACTTGAAGTATTAAAGTTGTATAGGTTAAGTATAAAGTGAATACTTGTAAAGTGTAAGTTCTAGCTTGTTTCTTTTATGTATTATTCGGCCTAAGTGAATAACATGGGTGAAGTTTTATAAAACTTTGGGTATTGGACATAATAATGAGTATTTGTTGAAGCATAAAAAAGTTTTGGTGGTTCCGTGGATACCTAAATGTATTTTATCGCGAAACGTAAATGTTTTACGTAACCAATAAAAATAAAATATAAAAAGTTGATTATTTCTTTTGTAAAAATAATATAATGCTCGCTTGACGTAAACTTTTATTTGTTTGGTTCCCGTTTACGTTGAATGTTGGTTTTTAGTTTACGCGATTTAACTAAATGGTTGAAATTAAAAGTAAACGCGTAAAGTTTAAAATAAATAGTTGAATATTTATTGACGTAAAATGACTTAAAAATGTGGGTTGTTACAGTCTCCCCGTGTTCAAAAACATTGCATCCCGCAATTCAGTTCGAGTTGCCTTCCGGAATAGTGTTGATGAAGAGGTGTAGATATTCGTCTTAATCCTCCTAATTATGTGCTAAGTAAATTTTCTATATAGAACCATACTGGTACGGGTCTCAATCCTTTGATGACGATTAACTTGATGGTGGTTTGTTCTAGGGTGACTAATGATACGTCTTCGTCTTTTTGGCTTAAGATTTGGTGTAGGATGATGTCGACTTTATATAGTAAAGTGGTGTAAGAGTTTACTTAGTGATTATGATTATTAGTTTGGTTCCTCATGATAAATGCGTTTCATAAATACGTACACAGAACTTGATATAAATAAAAAATTATTTCTTGACAAGAAATTTTAAGGTGACTACTCTCAGCATGGCATGGTCCTTTCTGAATTATACATAGGTGATCAGGCTATGTATATTTGAGGACTAACGATGCTATGCTAATTTTTGTCAAAATAGTGTTATGATTTTAGAATGGCTTACATGAATAATTAGAGAATTAGAGTAGATTGACAAAAATTTCATAATACATAGATTTGATAGATAATTTGAATTCGTTCAGTACAACGAAAATTTAAGAGGAAGTACAATGAGATTCTTAAAGGACATAGAGTCTACGATAGTTCTAACTTAAGTTTTACTAGGTAATAGGTCTCTCATTAGATGGTGATGTTAGACATCGCGGCGCTAGAGTCTCCATGAGCATTTCCTTTCTAGTACATATTCACACGGTTCTAAAACTTCACTATCGGACAATTACTCTTGTAGTGTCCCAGACCTCCACACTCATAACAGATAACTTTAGCTTTTTTTCCTAACACTACAGACCTTTGTTTCGCTTTCGGGACTAGGATCCTACAATCTCTTGCTTGGTGACCCCTCCGTTTACAATTTCCACATTTTTTCTGCACACTGGCCAATGTGGTGAAAATTGCACCTGTTACACCATGGTAGATTTCCAGCAGTCTTTTGATTTACTCTTATATATATATATATAATATATAAGCAACTAGGCAAATCACTCTTGTGGAAGAGTAATAAGATAATCACTAATAAAATATATTTTCGGAAAGCATTGATGAGAAAATTACCCTTAGAAAAGGACAAAGTTCAAATCGTTCCCGAGTCGTTTTCCCAACGAAGCGTGAATATTGAGAATCTTGTTTCGGTTCGTGATCGCGTGCTTGAATTTTTGAAATTTTAGATTTTGGATTCTAAATCTAATAACGCAAAGGGAAAGCATATAAAGGCATGCTAATCTAGAAATTAAGGCAATTTAAAAATCTAAACAATATTTTAAAAAAATTAATAGCAAATTAATAACTAAAAGCAAACTAGTTAACCAAATAAGACAAAATAAAACTCTAAAAGTTCAAATTGCAAATTTCTTAAACTAAAATGATAAAACTAATTTTTAAAAACAGAAATTATATTTTTTTATATTCTTTTGTATTTTTAAAACTAATAAAACACTTTTTAAAACTAAAAATTAGATAATTTCAATAGACGGTAAGACGGGTGTGATTGCAATAGACGGAGGAATTTAAGAAATAATTTCATTTAAAGGAATAGTACTCTCCTCGTCATCATCGTCATCATCATCATAGCAAATAAAATTGAAACATCGTGAAGGCTCGGGAGTATGAGTACTAAGGTTAGCCGCCTGCTTTCGTTGACGAAACATTTCAACCATGGATTGCATAGTTTTAAAAAGTTCATCCTTATGTGATTTTATCAATTCTTTAAGGTCTTCTTGAATAATCTGAGGCTGATGATCGATGGAATACTGCGGGGGTTGGTCAAAACCGGAAGAGTTAGAATTATAGCAAAGATTACGGTCATAGAAGTTCTAATTCCTCGGTTGACACTAAAAATTTTCATGAGGACCCCCACAGTCTTCACAACAAAGATATTGTTGTGGAAAACTCAGTGAATTTTGTGGATAATAATTGTCACAAAAGTTTTGATTGTAGCATAGTTCGTGCTCATAAACAAGCGGTACCCGTGGTAGACAATCATAACCATAGTGAGAATCGTTCCCACATAACTCACACGAGTATGTATGGGGCTGTGGAGGGTGGTTGAAAACGTTTGAAGAATCATTGAAAGAGTTCGGATTTGGATCATAAACGAATGAATTTCCAGCTCTTGAAGAGCAAAACGAACAAAATCTATTTCTAAGATTATTTCCACACTACTCGCAAGTACACCGTCAACAAAGTAAACCATCTAACGGACCTCCACACCCAAAGCAACTACGTTGGTTGAATGATGACATAAGAATTAAACAAATAGGAGGTTAGAAAAGATAAGAATTAAATGATATAGAAGATAGAGAAGAATATTTTTAAGATTTTATATAATAATAAGTATAGAAATATTTTTGGAACCGAGTATCAAAGGTGCACGGTAGCTCTCTAGAAAAATGCACAAAGAAGCGGAGGAGCGGGTAAGCGCGAAGCATTTTAAAAACCTTCTCCTTTCGGGTCGAAGTTCGTAGGATCAACCCTCCTTATTCCTCTCTTATAGTTTGTTAATCTAAAGGTGAGCCGATTTAACAATTGACAACACTGTTTCTTTTGTGGTTTTTTATTTTTTTTTGGTATTTTAAATACTTTAGGAAAAGTATTATTGGAAATAAAATCCACAAAAATAAATCGAGAAAAATAAAATATTTTTTGCATTTTTTTAGTTTTATATAAAAGAAAATACAAAATAATAAAGAAATGTAAAATATATATTCACAAAAAACGATAACTTCACGGGGAAGGGTCTTCAATGCACTAATCTTCAAAATTTAATGCGATAATCGTAACACACTTCCCCGGCAATGCCGCCAAAACTTTAATGATAAAATTATCCTTAGGAAAGGATAAAGTTCAAATCGTTCCCGAGTCGTTTTCCCAACGAAGTGTGAATATTCAAAATATTGTTTTGGTTCGTGACCGCGTGCTTGAATATTCAAAATTTTAGATTTTGGATTCTAAATCTAATAACGCAAAGGGAAAGCATATAAAGGCACACTAATCTAGAAATTAAAGAAATTAAAAAATCTAAACAATATTTAAAAACAATTAATAACAAATTAATAACTAAAAGCAAACTAGTTAACCACCAAATAAGACAAAATAAAACTCTAAAAGTTCAAATTGCAAATTTCTTAAACTAAAATGATAAAACTAATTTTTAAAAACAGAAATTATAAATTTTTTAATATTTTTTTTGTATTTTTAAAACTAATTAAACACTTTTTAAAACTAAAAATCAGATAAAAAATATAAAACTTAATCCTAAAAATTTAAGAAAATTTATAAAAATACTAGACACTATTTTTGAGGTTTACAAAGAAAAACGGTTCAAAAAGCAAATACCAATAAGCTGTGAAAATTAAAATAAGTTTAATAAGCTAAATAACTAACTCAGTATAAGAGACAAATGAAATGAGCATATTGTTAATACAAATAATGTCTAAAAACATTATTTATATTTTTCGACCTCTCAATGTTTTGATAATAACAAAATGTGAAAACATTTACGATAAAATTAAACGTTTATAAATTACTAATCATAAAATTCTATTTCTAAGATTAATCACTTAAGGTATGGATAAACAAATCATTAAGCATGATTAGTGATCAAGAAAATATTTTTTTCTTAACCATTACATTTTCACAAAAGTATTTTTACAAAACAAATGATAATACAAAATACTTTTTAATAAAAGAAAATGTTTTATTTTAATAATAAAATTTGAATATGGTTTTCCCTCCAAAATAGAAGCTTCAATACCAGATACA
>BQNB010169294.1:0-13798 GCA_026074375.1 Tanacetum coccineum | reverse complement strand
ATAAATCAGAACTTTTGTAATATTTTTTTTTAACTCCTACTTTGTGCATACAAATTTAAAAAAAAAAAAAAAAAAAAAAAAAAAAAAAAAAAACCCAAAATTGGGCTGGCCCAAAATAGGGCAGCCCGTTACTGTAGCAACAGTCAAAACGCCGTCGTTTCCTTCACCTATTGTGTATATTAGTAATAATACGGACGATAGAAATGAGACAATTAAAAAAAGAATATGGTTGTCTAAAGTGTTATGGTGAGGATTATCGTGAAAAACAAATTAACGTATAAAGCTTGGAGACATTTATGATATTTTGTTAGTAAAAAAATGAATATTCATTAGAGGATTGCTAGACTCACTCATTTTTTACAAACAAACATCAACATCTATATGTGTCATGTGATTATGGAGGGTAAAAATTAAAAAAAAGAAATTTTCATTCAACATGATTGGTCAATCTTACATGCCACATGTAAGTGTGGATGTTTGTTTGTAAAAAAGGAGTGAGTCTAGCATTTCTCTATTCATTATAGTAATGGCGTGTTTAGTTAAACGAATCATTTTTGTTTTTCTTAAAATGTTTTGTACAAAACCCAAAAAATAAATATTGCATTCAAATCAAATGTTTTCATCGGATTCTTTAAGATACATAAAATTTGCATTTCCTACTTTAACAACTTGTTTTCTTTTTAACAAATTTAGTTTATTGAAAATAAAAAACAACATTATATGAGCGTTTTTTATATGTTTTGTAAAAAACTAAATTTCTTCTTTTTCTTTACAAATCTAACAATAAAAATTAAATTTTCTTTTTCTCCAACTAAAATCACCCTAAATATCTCCAAAGATGTTATTGGATTCTTTCCCTAGAAAGCGAACCTTATTTTTGAGTTATCCATAAAAGGTCAATATCTTTGGCGTATATGGTAAAGCAATTTTGTTGGGTTATTCATAGCAAATTTAGAGAAAATAAACTAGCTAGTTGGAAATACTATTTTCATAGTCATGTAAATTATAGCAACAAAAATTCACCACCAACACACCTATACTTGTAATGAACATAATTTCGTCAAGTTAAATTTTTTTTTTGGTGCAACTAATTTCGTCAAGTTAATGATCTTATTAATTAATGAATATTGGTGAACGATATAGACACTCTCGTACAGCAAGTATGAATGCCTTTAAGCCATATCATTATCATTCACATGTTTCTTCTTAACTTACGAAACGGGTTAATATCGTATGTCGACGGTCCTATACAATATGTCGTGTGTAACCTTATGTCCTATATTCCTATTACAAAGAAATTACTGGTTTGTGTTGATACAAAAGTTGGGTTGGGTCTAGTTTGATCCGAATAGGCTGTTATTCGGGTGTAGAGTATCTCGTTCTTGTACCAAGTGAATTTGTTGAAGGACCATGCACAAGAAAATAAACACCGTTAACCTTATCGTGGGAGCGGATCCCACGATTGGACTCCGGCGTGAGAGTAAGTGTATGATCTTGAGGGAGTAATCGAATGTAATTAGGGTTTTTGAGATACATGTACCAATGATAATTACGTTCCTTTTATAGAGTGAATACCCTTTAGGGTTTCCGTATTTTCCGGCCCAAGATACGGTTGATAGTTTAGGGATTCGACATTATCCTGAATCCTTTTAAATAAGTAAAACATATCTTCTTATTTAATTAGATTATCCTTGGAGATAATTTAAGTGTGCACCGCGTTCTACGGACGGTGTTTTAGTAGTCGCGACCCGCGAGCCCAACCAGCCGTGACCGCGATACCAGGCCGGAGGTCCAATATCAGTCAACAAGCCCACAATAGTATGTGTGGGTTGGGACGATCCATAATATACGTCATCATGTCCCCCCAGTCTAGGAGACGTGGCCGTGGCCGGAACCTCGGTCACAGTTCCTAGACTACAAATATCTTGAACCATCCTTAGGATGCATACTCCTCGAAATTGTAAAGTGAGTTCTGTAGCCGAATACGAGGGCCCATTTACCTAGAAACGGCAAAAACGGTGGAGATGGGATAGGTGCGCCCATAACCGTTTCACTTACCATCCGATTTGAGCCATCAAAAGCTAAGTGGGACACGTATCGATCATCCAACTGTGCACGCCTGTCGAGGACGGACTGTGTGTGTGTGTAAATGGAACCAAGACGATTTAGGATCTCAATTTACCCCCATCTATACATCCGTGCTCATTACCACCCGTTACATTAAACTCAAACCCCCCTTCATTTTTACACATCACAGCGTTACTAGTTACTCTATTTCTATATAGATGGAATCTCCTGACGCCCCTTAGGTTAAGTACAGTCCGCCCACTTCATAAACCTTATTGAAAAAATAGGCGCGTCTCTACTTTTAGCTAATTATTTTTTTTCTTTCTCGTACGTGTGTTTACTGATTTAATTTTATTAGTTAAGTAGTAAACGTCTTTTAAGCTTTAAATTATCAATTAGCGTAAGTGTCGGACACAACTCGGAAATAAAGCTGTTTCGAGAGATGCATCAGATATGATCTTATGAGGAGATCACTAAAAGTAATAATAAACTTGTGTTTTCTTTTATTTTTATTGGATAGATAGATAATATATATAGTATTACGTTTCGCTATAGATATAAATCATTTATCCTTCTCTACCGGACGCGCAGTCCCACCCACCACAAGAATAAACTCTGACCCACCCCACCACAATCCCCCACTATGTGAGTCCTCCCCCCCTCACCTCCACCCAAATTCTCAAATTTTTATAACTTAACCTACAAACTATTCAACTTGAGCCTAAATTTACCAAGAATTTGATATCTCAAACTCCAAATAGATATAGACACCTTTGTGCTAAGAATACTTTGTAAAATAAAACATTTTAACAGCATATAATTAATTCATGTATACACTAAATAAAGACCAAAATATTTTCCCACCCCTCCTCCATTCTTTGATAGATTGTAAGATGTATGTGTTGGGTACAGCTAGCACCAATAATCTCTAGTAAAAAATCTCTGTAAACCAACTCCTTATTATGGCTACTAATACTAGCCACATTTGACCAAGAACACTGCCACAAAACCTCCCTGTGTGTTGGACCGACAACCGCCCCCCCCCTCTCTTTATTGCATTCTTATCGCACCCATATAAAAAAGATCTAGACCATATTATCCAACAGACGCTAACCCATCCACATTCAATCCTCTAGCCCACACAGCACATACCTTAAACAAATGTTTGTATCACCCCCCCTTTCCCACGCTCTCAAACCCTTACCTCCCCCCACCTGCACAAACCCACATACAAAATATTACCGACATCAATACACGAAACTAGCCATAGTATAGAACAAGTTTCAAATCCTCTTAGTCTAAGTGATCCCCTTACAGGCTTGGATAAATCCCCCCTTTCCATGTCATTCACAACGAAAAAAAAGTGACATCGGTTATGGAATATACTCTTGAGAAAGTCCTGAGCATAGAGCTTGGTTTTAACCATTCAGTGTATGGGTTTAGATCTATATTTGTGTCATCATCAGTCGCACAGCTCGCATCGCACACTAAGTTTATCTAAGAAGCACACACCCATTATCTTTTCATTTCATGAGTTTATTATGTATATGATGTCAATGTGGTAAATATCACCACTGTGGACTATGTTTATGTTTAAAATGGCTATTTTGCGCGCGCTAACATGATTATGAACTTTGTACTCAATGTTATATGGATGGTATATTGAGGTTATAAAAGGGTTGTAAAGGACTTGTCCATATTGGTTATGTATTAACAGTGTGTTTATTTCATGGTTTTGGTTAAAAAAAGGTTCACTTAATAAAGTTTATGTTTTTGAAGTTGTTAAGAACGTGCGCAGCTCGCTCGCGAGATATATATCTTGGTCTCACACAGCACTGGACCTTGGACTTTATGTATAAGGCCTCCCCCACCCCTAACATCCGTACCCCCTATTTAATCAACCCTCATATACCACCCTTCATGTACTCACCTAAACTAAACTCACCAACCCTATTTAGAGTATCAAAATTTTTAAATTTATATTTATTTTTTGGTGTGTGTAATTATAATATATGTATTATGTTAAGGTTGTAAGTGTTGTATCTTAGAACTTTGATCGGGCGTTGGTCTTTTTTCCCACCGCCTCTGTCGAACAGAAGTCCCCCCCTACAATCTAAAGTTTTGTATCAAGTTAATCCCGAAAGTGTGCTGTGTGTTGGCTGTTTGACTTGACAATATAGTATATCTGTCCAAACATTATATGGCATCTATGGGTGATAGTAGAGCACTTATCACGTCAACTTGATCGCTAAGTCCGTAGTCCTCTGTGCTAAGTACTAAATGTAAATCCTCCCACGTCGTGTTGTCTCTCTCACATGTATCCCCCCCACCCACCCCCCACCCCTACCCCTCACTCCCACTTCCAGATCTCTAGTGCCTGCCCATACCCTAACATTGCCATCCACTCAAATCTTATCCCCGTAAATCACACTTATCCTACGCGCCCTAAGTCGTCCGCGCTCCCATATCTGTCTGCCCTGATCTCTCGAGTATCTCTACATCATTAATCACACCCACTACTTTAATCTTTCTATGCGGACATACACTACCCGTTTATGAATTATCCTACCACCTGTACAGCCACTCAACCCCCATATAAACGTATTGTAGAACGGTTTGTAATCCCGACAAACCTCCGCCAACCGCACAAAAAAAACCAAGAACATCTAAAAAAACTAAAAATGTTCCGACCGCACAAATACCGAGCGGTGGGTTTCGGTTTTGTTTTGGTTTTTTTAAAACGAGAATTTTTCGGTTCTGTTTCGGTTTTAGCCAAAAACGACCCAACCTGACCCGTGCACACTCTTAGTATATTAAGAGTATTGGAAAACTTGTGGTAATTTATTTAGTTGAAAAAGTATATAAAACAATTTATATAAATAATATATATAACTAATGAAAAGTGGCTGTTTTAATATGAAAATAAAAGTATATATTTTATATTTTATAAAAATACTACATATTATAAGGATTCCAAAAAGCGTAAAGAAACTCGAAAATCGATATTTATAACGATCAGTGTTTACGACATTTACAAGTTTACTTTACAATAAATACCTTTTATTAAATACTAGTGTGTGTGTGTGTGTACTGTTCATGACAGAAACATTTATTTTTAGAGGATATGATATGTAGATAAATAGATGAACTGTGTCAATTACGAGATCGTGACTGATAATTGATTAGTTTATAGCTAAAAATTTAAAAATATATAAAAACGGAGCTTATAACGTAATAAAATACGACGTTTCGAGTTTACGGATAACAAAAACTATAAAATTAAAACTAATAAATACTTGGTGAACGTAATTATTTGTGAACAGTAAAGGTTACTGTTCACCAGTAGGTCCAAATTTTGAAAATGTCAAATTATGATAACTCGTCTTAATACGAAAGCGTGGGCATAAGAAACGTCAAAATCGGGCTTAAAACGCGAAAGTTACGCCAGTTTTACTAAAACGGTAATTATAAACGTTTTAACTTATTAAACACAATTTTACAAAAACGATTAGATGGTGATTAGCTATATAGAATGATATATGGTAATAGTTACCCAATGTACTTAGTACTTATACGGCCTATATTAATTTAGGTTGCATTTCGTCATTTCCGTGACGCGTTTTCTGTTGTATTGGATTATCAATAACTCAAGGTGAGTTCATAGCCCCATTTCTATCTACTTGTTTTACACAAACTCTTACGGGGAGGAATTACATGCTGTTTTAATAGGACACAAGTGTTTTTGTGTGTGTGTATGCTAATTTCGTCAGGGACTACATTCACCCTTGCACTAAGTCCAACCTTTTATCACTAAAACTGTGAGTTGCCTATATTAGTAAGCGCGAGTGTTGATGGATAGCATTCTTTAGGAGACTGACAATCTCACCTTTCTTTGTGGTGTCACAAGTTGACCTCATGGTGCATTTAAACATTTGAATAATACGATTGGTTGTTTGGCTTCATCCTTTTACTGCGTGGGGCATATATTACGATTAACATATTAGTGTTTATGTTTCGGTGTCATGAGCTTAGTGCAAATAATACCTATTTTGCGACTACTGAATATGATTCATGGTCTATGTATTACTAAATCTTGTGGTCTCCACTATTGTGCGTCAGACCTTATGGTGTCACTCAATCTGTTGTGTTGACCTTTAACATGTTTTAATTTATATGGGTCCTACGTATAAGCTTGGATGGGGCCGTGACGGATATCAATCGAAGGCATTGAATTATGTGTTTATTTAAATTTGATGCAACTTTATCTTATAAAAACTTATGTCATCTTTTGGTATTACGAAGCTTTTGTTTAATTAAGAACGTATGTGAAAATGTTTGCGACATTTAAAAAAATATGGGACCTAATGTATGAACTCTGATATTTTGCTACTATGGCATCGAAATGATGTAATAAAATCCATTTAAAACTTCCATTTAACTATGTTTCCCCCTATATCTTGAGTGTTGTGCTATTGAAGACGCACCCCAATGCTACTATTCCGCTGCCTGATTCTGATCCAATTTTGGGGGATCTTTTTAGTCACCATCTGTTTCTTTACTTAATATCTGAACAGATTGGTATCTAAGAGCCAAGTTTTAGGAACTGGGTGTGTGTGTTTCAAAACTAGCTATACAAATTTTTTTTTTAAAAAGAGATTTTTTTTTTTCAATATAAGGAATCCTTATCGCTTACCGATATCCGCCTTTCCCCCCCCCCCCCCCCCGCGCCCCCCCCCCCCACATTCCATGAATCCTTTACTCCTTCCCTCTCTTATGCTAATCCTAGTAGCCGCCCCACCAATAACCATCCCTCCGCCTCCTCTCCCATCATACAAACCCTTGGTGTAAATATTCGATCCTTTATGTCTATCTTTTGCGTATTACCTATTCATTCGTATCGGTCGATTATATAAAATATTGAACCGATTTCTGATTAATTCATGATTATTATAGAATTCTGATTTTCTCTGGTTAGTATCATATACATATCGACTCAAATGTAGTCGTACAATTACTGTGTGTGTGTGTGTTTTGCTACTTGTATTATTGACAGGATCATGGCTCAGCCTAGAAGATCTTGAAAAAGAAATCTTTTAGAGGTTGGGTGAAAATGCGTATGTGGCTAAAGAGCTATTGAAGATTACGAAGAAGTCTAGGCTAATAATAGATAGTGCTGGAAGTCATGAGGGGAGGAAACCCTGGGAATGTTGCAGGAACTATGATTGTGCTTCGGTTGTTCGCACAGAACTTTTATGAATGGAATACCGCACATCTTTAATGGGAACGGATGGGGTTGTTGGGTGTTAAGGCTGTTGGATAGAGAATCAGTGGTGCAAGTGTTTTGAAAACTTGCAAGGTGTGTTGAAGAAGATAAGGGTATGTTTGCTGCTTGTACTTCTCGAGGGTTCCTTTCCGTGCGTTTAACATGGTGGAATGGGGAAAGTGAAAAAACCCTATGGGCTTGTCACACAATGCATATACTATAGTTCACCTTGGACTGAATTCAAGACGATGATGACACGGAATAATGTCCCACAACCCCCTGCCATCCACCAAAAGATGGAACATGAGCTCTGGACTATGACTCTGAAAGGATGATGCATCGAGGCATACAAAATCGTTTCGCCTTTGATGTAGCTGGCCTTGATTTGTGTCTGAATTGAGTGCCCATGAAAAGAAGAAGATTGAGATGTTATGTCGTGGTGTTCCCTGAAGAAAGAACATGGGAAATTCATTTCTTCAAAAGCCATGCAAAACTTTGAATGATGCCTTGTCAACATGGCACCGATGCGAAATATTGGTTTGAGACAAGCCGTTTTCAGGCGATAGGGCTACAGATGTTGGGGGGAAAGCAATAAAAGAAAAGTGGGAAGAAGACCATCTAAAGAAACACCACAAGAATAACAATAACACAACTATAACAAAACAACAACCGACAAGCGAAAGAACAAAACAACTTGTCACCAAACAACCAAACAAGAGGCAGGAAACAGCCTGCCCCCCCGGCGCTATAGCTTGACAGCCCCAGCGAGGTAGAGGTAGAGGTTATGCCTGGAAATCTATACCAAAGTGGCACTGTTGCAACTCTCCACCTCTATGGACAATGCCCTCCTAACGTGTGGTAAATGTGGTAGGCATTGGTCATGAGGAGAAGGATGTGTCAGAGTGGTAGTAGATCCAGATGGCAGGAGGAATGCTTTGTAGAAGATATGACATGGTTTTGGTTGTGGAGATTTGGATGAGGACACTACAAGAACAGGTGATCCTAAGGGAAGGAACCCTCAAATAAGGGTGCAGCTGTTATTGTGAGAAGCTTACGTGGGTGGTTAAAAAACCTGCAGCAGAATCCGGAATGTCGGTCTTACCGAACACACTCGATTCTTATTAATGAACACTTACGTTGTATTCTCTTTTGATTCTTTGGTGACTAAGAAGAGTTTTATATCTTCTGCGTTTAACCTTTTATTGATATCTTGGCCCCAATCGCTTTAAACACTATAGGTACGCAAGTAGAGTTAGAGATGGCAAAGGGGTATTGTACAATAACTGTTTTTACGAGGTTGTACCTTTGTCTTGCTTAATCACTTGTTCAAAAATTTGGCCTAACTCCTGAACCCGAAGTAGAAGTTTTGATTTCATTGTTGGATATGGATTGGTTGTTAATTACCATCGTGCTGTCATAGAGTGTTATGAAAAGATTGTCCGTATTCCTCTTTCGAAAGAGCGAGATTCTTGAAGTTACAAGGCGAATATCTGAGGCGAGAAAAAGAGATCATGGATCACTTACGGTTGTATCAAGGATGATTGATGAAAAGGAAGATTGATACATTTGGCTTCTCTTCCGCGATTCCTTGAGGTATGTACAGTTGATCCTGTCAGGTTCTACTCCTGTGCGAGAGATAGATTCCGCCATTGATCTGATTCCAGGTGCGTCCGCCAGTTGTTTAAATCGATCATACGATTAGCTCCGTGTCAGAGATGCTAGAGTTGAGTCGAACCAATTAAAAGCTTCAAGAAAGGGCTTTCACTTCGACCTAGTCATTCATCCATTGTTAGAAGAAAGAGGGGGCGATAGAGAGAATGTGTATTGACTATAGGGAATAAATAAGCGTTGGATATAAAAGAACCGCTATCCTCTTCCTGAATTGTACGGGACTTGTTTGATCAATTAACAAGGTGCGTGTTGTTTCTCAAAGTAGATCTTCGCTCAGGATATCATCAGTCGGAGAGTATTCCGAGGGAAGATATACGGTATAAGACCGCGTTTGAACTCGGTAGGGAATTTTGTGTTCCTAGTCATGTACCCCCCACCCACCCCCACACCCCCAACCACCCCACTCCCCCCCCCCACATTTGGCTAACAAAACGCACCAACAATTTTCATGGACTTAATGACCGCGTCTGCAAGCCGTTATTTGGACATGTGTGTGTGTAATTGCTCATTGTTCATTGTCGACATATTATTCTATTAAATCAGAAAACAAGAACTATGAAGTCCACCTGGAAGACGATTTTAGACTTACTTAAGGATGGAGAAGGTTATACGCCAAATTTTCTTAGTGTGAATTTTGATTTGAAAGAAGTTCAGTTCCTAGGACATCGTGGGTCAACCAGTGACGGTATCCACGGGGTTCCTAGCAAGGTTGAGTCGGTCAAGCACTGGAAGCTCCATGAATCCCTCTGCTCACTTGAAATCCCGTTCATTTTTAGGATTGGCGGGTTACTCATCATGAGATTTTTGAGGATTTCTTCACCAGGACTCGCCAAGACACCCCTCACCCTGTTGACTCAAAGAATAAGACATATGTGTGGTGGCAATAGTACTATAAGATGAAAGACTGTGTCCGCTTTCTGAAAGAGAACCTATGCAATGCTGTCCAGTGTAGCACTCCCCGATGGACCAGACGACTTTGTGGTCTATTGTGATGCATCGAAACAAGGTTTTGGGTGCGTGTTGATGCAGCGGGGCAAAGTGATGATATGCGTCAAGACAGTTGAAGAAGCATGAGAAAAAATAATGTCACGATGACTGGAATTGGGTAGTGGTGGTGTTCGCTCTTAAAATCTGAAGCCATTAATTCTTTATGGGACGAAAAAGTGTTTCTATCTACACTTGACCACTAGAGTCTCCAGTCACACTTTGACAGACAGATTTTTAAATATGCGGCAATATCAAAGGCGGTGGTATCGAGCTACTCAGTGACTACGTCGTGTGAGATCAATACCACCGGGCAAGGCGAACGTGATTAGGTGCCCCCATATCGGTGCAGATGCCTTGAGCTAGAAAGGAAAGCGCTCAAGCCAAGGCGAGATCGAGTACGTTAGCTTATGAGTATTACTAATTCATTTGGACTTAAGACTATGATTTTGGTAAAGCGCAGGCACAGCACGTCTAGCACTGTCTGAAGGATGACTCCAAAGACTCCAGCTGAATGGGCTAAGAGGATGGAAAAAAACACTTTGAACGACGAATGATGGTGAATTTACTTCTTTTTTTGTTTTTTTTTCTTCGATCGTATCTGGATTCCATCAGTTAGTGGTGTAAGGAAATTGATTATGGATGAAGCTCATACTTCTAGATATTCATTACATCCGGCTGCAGATAAGATGTACTATGATCTGAGAGACTTGTATTAGTGGCCTGGTATGAAGAGAGACATTGCTGAGTACGTTAGCCGGTGTCTTACATGCTCTAAGATTAAGGCCGAACATCAAAAAACCTCAGGATTACTTCAGCAACCAGAAATCCCTGAGTGGAAATGGGAAATATACAATGGAGCTTAGGTCACAAAGTTGCCTAGAAGCAGCAGTGGTTATGATGCGATTTGCGAGTCATATTGGATAGATTGACAAGTCGAGACTCTTACTTTTTACCCTATTCTGTTTGATGATTAACAAAAACAGAGAAGCTAGCAAGAATTTATATCAACAATATCAGTACCTCTCGCTCATCGGAGTGCCATTTTTAGGTGTGGTGTCAATCAATTCTACTACTCCCCCCCCCCCCCCCCCCCCATTATCCCCACCCCCCCTCATACACAGAAAACCCGCACCCCCCCACACACCTTCCCCCTACCCCAACCCTTCTCTCCAACCCCTATACCCCCCCCCACCCCCCCCCATCTACTTTTCAAACACATCCTCTCCTCACCCCCCCATACTCAGTGAGAGTTACCCATTCAGACAATGGAAGTGTGTGTGTGTATAGCTTGTGTTATGGATTTTTTTAACACCCCCCCCCCCCCACCCCCCCCCACCCCCACCCCCCCCCCCCCCCCCCCCCCCCCCCCCCCCCCCCCCACCTCTCCCCCCCCCCCCCCCCCCACTGGTCCCCCCCCCCCCCCCCCCCCCACCCCCCCTCACCCCCTAACTCCCCGTGATACTCTTCTTTGTTGTTATGTTTTCTTAAATGAGCAGTTTCCACGCGAGCATTAAGTGCGCGTAATTCGAGGGCTCTGTAGGGCAGATAAGAAGTGTAAATCCTCATGATTGGACTGAAGTGGGAGTAAGTCAGTTTATTTGGACCAAAAACTGTGCAAGAAATGACAGAAAAGATTTTTTCAGATTAAGGAAAGGTTGAAAACGGCAAAGGAGTACGCGTAGAAAAGCTAGGTGATAAGAGGCGTAAGATCTTGATTCAAAGTTGAGAGAACGAGTGTTACTTAAAGGTATCTCCGTGGAACTTATGAGTGGTTACGATTTGTAGAAAGGAAAGCTAGGACACCACGTAATGTGCGGACGTTTGAAATTGTAGAGCGATATGATAATGGGACCGGTAGCACTTAGCGACTATGTTACCACAGAGCTGAGTTGTGTTTATGACACGTTTCATGTGTCTAACCTCAAGAAATGTTTGGTTGAGCCAGATGTTCAAGTGCCTTTGGATGAGATCGACTGATGAAAATCTTTGCGATTTGTCGATAGAATATTGAGATCATTAGTTATAGTGCGGGATGTGAAGAGCTTAAGCTAAGAGAATCACAACCCATTGGTCAAAGTACGTTGGAACTCTCGGCAAGGAGCTGAGTATACTTGGGAACGTGAAGACCAATTCCGGAAGAAATATCCGCATCTCTTCTCTGAAACTGTACCTCCTTCAGGTGTTGCAACCTGAGCCTTGAGGACAAGGCTCTTCTAACCAGAGGAGACTGTAACATTCCGTATTTTCAGGTCATTTACGACGTCCTCTATTTTACTAATTATTTTTTCTTTCTTTCTCGTACGTGTTTACTTTTAATTTTATTAGTTAAGTTAAATCGCGTAAGCTATAAATTATCAATTAGCGTAAACGGACACCAAACGAATTAAAGCTTTCGTCAAGCAAGCAATATATTATTTTTACGAAAGTAATAATAAACTTTTTATATTTTATTTTTATTGGTTGCGTAAAACGTTTACGTTTCGCAATAAAATACATTTAGGCATACCCGGAAGCACCAAAACTTTTCTACGCTTCAACAAATACTTATGTTTATAACAAATGCTCAAAGTTTTATAAAACTTTACCTACAAACATCACTTGAGCCGAAATTTACCAAGAATTAAACAAACCAATACATACACTTTGTAAAGTATACTTTGTAAAATAAAACTACAACATATAATAATGCAAGTATACACTAAATAAAAGACCAAAAATATTTTCCCACCCCTCCCCTCATTCTTTTCGTGTATATGTATGTGTTGGGGACATCTAGCCACCAAAATCTCTAGTAAAAATCTTGTACAACACACCTCTCATTATGGCTAACCAAGACTAGCCACATTTGACCAAGAAAAGCCACAAAACCCTCCCTTGTGTTCCTTGGACCGAACCCCCCCCCCCCTCTAGTGCATTCTTTGACCACCCTTTTTATATAGATATTGCATATATACAATGAGACAACATACACTTCATTACTTAGCCAAAAACCAACTTCATTTCTTTTGTTTTCTCTCAATTACCCACGGCTCAAACCCTCCTCCCTACACAACCCATACAAATTTTTCTACCACTTATACAAGCATTACTACAACATGTCTAAGACCTACTAAGACGATTTGAAGGCTTGGTTAAACCTTTACAAGTATTAAACAAGAAAAAAAAGTGAAATTAGGGTTCTTGGAAAAATTTGGGGTTCAAATCTTGCAAGCTTGGTTTAAAAATCTAAAAAAGAGTTTAGATTATATTTCTCATCATCATTCACCCTAAGGTTATCTATAAGCCCTTATCTTTTCATTTCATGAGTTTATATGTATATGATGTTCTATGTAGTAAAATCACCACTTAGGATATGTTTAACTTGTTAAAATGGATTTTCTTGTAAACATGATTTTATGAACTTGTACACATGTTATATGGATGGTATATTGAGGTTATAAAATGGTTGTAAGGTTTGTACACTCTTGGTTTATGTATAAAAATGACTTTGTATAAACTAGTAATTAAGGTTTACTTAAGAAAGTTATGGTTTATAAGTATTATTATGGACTTGTTAACTTGGACATTTGAACAAAGGATGGACTAATGGACTTTATTATATGTAAGACATATAATATATAAGGTAAAAAAAGACTTGTGGTAATGTCGCTACCAATATAATCACTTTCACTTCATATTAAAACACAAGAAATTAAGATGAGAAAATATGGAAGAAGTTTAGAGAGAAGTTAGAGAGAGAAAGGTAGAGAGAAGAATAAGATGGAAGATTACTTGCCAAATTACAAAGTGAGAATTAACAAGAACCAACCC
>BQNB010169293.1:0-13798 GCA_026074375.1 Tanacetum coccineum | reverse complement strand
TATTCACCCAGATTCTATCAGGATCTAGAGAAATTCTATTGACTGTCATCAAGAGGTGTGGTCTTGGAAAATAAGTAGACATGTGAAAGGAGGTAATTATAATTATGGTGCGCAACATAATTATAAATGCATCACACACGTGAACTTGTGACCTTGATTAACCTAAATTCATACCTAGTACCTATCTTTAAACAATACCACTATAACTTTCAATTTAATCTCGGGACGAGATTTCTTTAAGGGGTGGAGACTATAACAACCCAAGATTTTTCATCAAATGCAAAACCTATTTTACTATTATCACAATTGTACGGGGAAATTTTTCACTTTTTTACATTAATTATATATCTCACTATGTCATAACTAAAGTAGACAAGCTCACGCAACCTATCTATGGCTATTCTGTCTTCATATATGTCAAGCAAACATCACAATATGTCAAGTCAATATCATCATATCCTTATTACTAATGCTCATTCGCGAACGTTATATCACAACTGGCTTTAACCGTTATCGATACGCCTCTAAACCCTAATGTCCATGAATGGTTAATATCTAATGAATATACAAGATACTAAAGCATATGTACAAGTAATATAACATCTCATATGAAATATAAAATCTCTTTAAATCAAAGTACAAGTCTTTAAAAGCTCAATATACAAGTCATTAAACATAATCTCTAAAATAGTCGTTTTACCTCCATTTTCATTCTAATTTCTTCACCATCACTTGTGGGAAAGCTAATACACTCAATATACAATGTGTAAACCCTAATTATTCTATTCATAATCTTTCATACACATTTTTACTCTTAAAACCCAAATTCAAAACTCAGAAACCCTAACCCGAGCTAAATACTACACTATGACTCGTTTCTTCATTTTTATCCATTGTAAACCTAAACCAATACTCAAATAAGTTGTAATAACATTAATTACAACATTTTCAACCATATTACATCATCATTTCACCATATTAACAACAGTGTACAAGAAATAAATCTAGAAAACCCTAATTGTGCCCTAATTGGAACTTTGGACCCGTTTACTCGTTTTTGCCCATTTTAAACCCGAACCACCTATCAGAAACTGTTATTAATCCTTAATAAAATCCTTACAAACATTAATCCATCATTATATCACAAATGTACATGAATTAGAAACAAGAAAACTCAATCCGAGCCCTAATGGAACCCGCGACCTCTTTTCTTGCAAAATGACCCATTTTAAGCTTTCCTTTGCAAACAAGCACCTCCATGACCTCACCCTTACACCCCTAAGAAGCTTACAAGCACCTAACTTCATTCCTTGGTCATAAAATTAGCCACATGACCTCCTTGTTGTCCCTTTTCTAGCCGTGACACCCAAACACCCCTAAAAACCTTCCACCTTGCTTACCTAGCCTCCATAGCCCCTCATACTCATCATATAGCTTCTCCTCATCACCCTCTAGCCCTTACACACTTCCCATATCAGATCATAAGCATACCTTGGCCTTTAAGGGTCCTTTACCTATAAATAGGAAGCATAACACTTCATTTTTCTTCATCCCCCACTTCCTCCTCTATAACCCTTCATAGAAGCAATAATTTGCTCTAATAGATCCTAAGTGATCTTAATAAATCTCAAGTATAGAAAGGAAGTAAAAGAAACCAAGAAACGAAGCCCGGGAGTCGTTATTCTAGGCGTACGAAGCCGAAAGTCCCAATTCTGACCCGTTTCCAAGCTATAAGCTCAAACCAGGTTCTCTAAGCTTATGTTCTGCTTTCATAACGTCATAATGTTCATATGATCTTGCTAAAATCATAATATAAAGCTTTGAACTCAAAAACCTAAGTGTTATGCCTTTTTGATCCAAAACCGTACACCCGAAACCCTAATTTCATGTTTTTACTTAAACTATGAGCTAAACTTGTAAACTATTGTTATAATCTATCCTAATAAGCTTATATAATGTTAAAATAAGTGCTTTGATAAGTCATGAAAGAATTTAATCTTAAAACCCGCGCGTTTTCATTTTAAAACCCTAATTTGACCCGTTTTACTTCCTAGCTTAACGAATCGTTAAATTAAACTTGTGTTATGTTAAAACTTCATATTTTAGTTTATTATAACTTATAAATGTCTATTGAAATGTTAAAATAAGCTTGCATGGCAATTTGGACATGTTTTGTAATTATAATCCATGCAAGGGGTATATATCGTAAATTTCAGAAACTTATAACTAAAAGGACTAAAAGTGTCATTTTATCAAAGTTATAACTATAGGGGTCTATTATGTCACTTTTCAAAGTCCAAGGTTTACTTGGTATATCTTTCAAAGTTGAAGGACCAAAGTCGTAAAAATGCAAACCCTAGGGGTCTACTTGCAATTTTCCAAACCCCAGGGTCTAAAATGTAACATTTTGAAAAAGTATAAAAACACATTCAAAACATTACCAGACATAACTTTAATTAACGCTTGACGTGCTTAACATTTCCAGATATTGAATAAAACGCTTAAAACCGATCATCCGGAAGCTATATTGTACCACAATACTAGGGAGCTTCATATTAAGAGGTTTCATCTTGGTATTACGTTCTGACTGAGTTGTTGGGTTTACGATTTAAAGTGCCCTAGCTCCTCAAACGTTTACTGAATGACTTCTGAATTATGATGGCCCGAACGGTGATACAATAATTCCAAACTCTTCAATCAAACTCATAACTCTTAAAACTAAAATTCTAGAGTACAATCTTCCTAAGACTCAACATATTTACTCAGGTTGCGTGACGTGGCTGTTTATTATCATTTTGCTATATTGTAAAAATGAGGGTGTTACAGGACTAAGCCCAGTTTGCTTATTGGCTTTCAGAATCATACCATCATGTTTGTTTTTAGCCGTTTCCATTGCTAATGTTGCTACTCATGGGAGGTCGACCTTAGGGGTGGGCGAGGTGGGTGACTGCCCAAGGCATAAAAGAGTTTATAACTCCTGGTCAAAAGGAGTTATAAGCATTAATCGGACAATTAATCTCATAACCTCATCCATGAATTCATAGTGGTTACATGACCATAATCACGGTCTTTAAGTTAATGTTGAAGGTCAAAGGTGGTTACAAACATTTATGTTGAAACCGCTTATTTAATAGTATGTATCTCTACTGCTTTATATAAAAAAAGTTGATTTGTGAATTCTATATATACATAATTGACATTGATAATCTATTTCAAAATTATAATCTATTTATAACTTCAATGGGTTCTAACATTATGGCTTGCATCATTCGATAAGTCAAATTTTCATCAACCATTAAGGTAAAAATATTTTTTTTAAACAATTAGGTTCTTAATTATTTTAGTCGATTATTATATTATTAACGAGTTATCTTTTTCAATGTCTATTACATTTCATTTGTATTGACGTTTATCTTTAATATATGTATTTAACTACTTATGTTACTCTCTTTAATTTGAACCTTATGTTATTTGGATGTGAAATAGTTGCATCGGTATGGTTAATAGTTATTTTAATTAAAATTTGTCATTATTTTGTAAAGTTATGTTTATTAAAAAACGTATAAATGAACAACGTTTGTTCGTCACTATATTTAGTTACCGGGTACCCGCCGCCGCATTGCGCGGGTACCCGACTAGTAGACTTTAACATTGTTTTAAAAATTAAAATTTTATATTAAGTGATGGTTAATTAAAGAATGACTTAAGCATTCTTTGTTTTATTACTTAATATTTTCAGTCATCTTTCTCTATTAAGTCACAAACAAACATTTTTCATATGACTTAATGAATTCAGTTTTTTTCATATTAAATCACTTAAGTGAATTCAAACACCACAAATTAACAATCTAAATTCCTTCTTCCCTTTTGTTTGAATCCTGTTATAACCCATGAAATTGGGATTAATCATTGATTGATTAATCTCATATCGAGCGTGTTAGGCGGGTTTCTCATCTTGGGTTTTTGTAATTTAGATTTGTTATTCTCCTCTTTAAATCAATTAGACTCCGTTTCCGTTTAATCTCGCTGTCATTGAAACCCTGATCTGTTTTTCTTTTCAATCCTTTTTTATCTTGTTCTCCCTTCAATCCAAAGATTCTAATGGGGAGTCATAGATCCAAAGAGGACGACGTTAATCGTATTTCTATCTCCATTTATGTTACAAATTTTCCGGAAAATTTTTCTGCAAAAGAGCTATTTCAATCATGTAAACAATACGGACATGTTGTTGATTCGTTTATCCCTCGGAAAAGGACGAAAGAAGGTAAACGTTTTGGTTTTGTTCGTTTTATCAACGTGTTTAATGTTGATCGCTTGGTGAACAATTTATGCACAATTTGGGTGGGTCAATTCAAGCTTCACGCTAATAAGGCAAGATTTCAAAGAGCTACTTTGAACAAGGGTCAAGGGGCAGATCATAAGAAGGTTGCTAATTCGTCTCGTCCTAATAGTGGGGATTCTGGGAGTTCTAATTCATATGTTAATGCGGTAAAAAATCATAAGTCGGTTGATCATGACTCCCCTGCCATTGTTCTTGACGAAGATTGTGCGCTCTCCAAAGACTTATCTTCATCCTTAATGGGTAGGATTAAAGAATTTGCGTCCCTTACCAATCTCAAGAACGCTCTTATGAACGAAGGTTTCGTGGACTTGAATGTAAGTTACTTAGGGGAATTGTGGGTTCTCTTAGAATTTTCCTCTGTGAAATCGAAAGAGGCATTCCGCGATAATGTGGGAGTTAGCTCTTGGTTCTCGGAAATTCGCCAAGCTTCTTTCGATATCAATCCTGATGGTCGCATTGTGTGGGTAGAAATTGAAGGTGTTCCATTGAAACTATGGACTTTGAACACTTTCAAAAGAATTGTCACCAGGTGGGGGAACTTAATCGACACTAATGACTCTGATGGGAATTGTTTCCACTCGAAACGATTATGTTTGTTCACTAAGTCCATCTCAAATATTTATGAAAACTTCAAGATTATTTTTCGTGGAAAAGTGTATTGGATTTTGCTAAGGAGGTCCTGTGTTGGGACCCTGACCTGGTGGAGGACTCGGATGAGGAGGAATTATCTGATGACGATTCATTAGAAGAAGGAATGAAGAACCTTGAATATGAGAATGATTGTAGCAACTCGTTCGAAGTTCCAGATACGGTTTTTGAAAATGAAGGTGGTTCAAAAAAGGACTCATCTGTGGATCCTTTTGGGCTATACCCTTTGCTTAACAAAAAGACAAAGGATCAAAAACATAAGGAGAGTGGTACAAAATTTCTAAGTCCCAATTCCCAACGGAGTTTTAACCTAATAACGACAATGATGTACAAGGGATAAGAAGTCTGTTAAATGACTTTGAAGAGGAGAAAGCTCAACGGAGACGATGGAGTTTTCTAACAATTCAACCTCAAAAGATAAATTGTGATGAATCCGCATGTTTCGGTCGTTTAAGAAATCAGTGGCACCGAGTTAAGGGGGAACTCATTTATGTGTCTTATGGAGGAAGTGGTGAAAGTTGGCCAAACAATGGGCTATAACATGGATGGGGTGATTAACAATCTGTCCGATATCATTGAATCTCAAGGAGCGTCGATTGTAGATCGATGAATTTTTTGTCCCTTAATATACAAGGCCTCGCTCAAAAGGCCAAAAAAGATTGGGCAAAGGAGTTATGTGTGAAGAATAAGGTGAATTTTCTAGCGATTCAAGAAACAAAGATGGAGGAGATTGATCTTTTCAGTGTTCGTCGGTGTTGGGGTAATTCGACTTTTGAGCATCTTCATAGTAATTCGGTAGGCAATTCAGGTGGAATCTTGTGTGTTTGGAATCCCAACATTTTTTGTAAAAAAAGCTTCACTATTTCGGATTTTTTATCATTATTAGGGGTGTTTGGTTATTGAACGGTATTGACCTCATGATTATTGCGGTCTATGCTCCTCATGATCCGCGTGATAAACGTATGCTTTGGGACTACTTGGCGCATGTTATTAATCAGTGGCAAGGATGATGGTTGTGATTATGGGGGACTTCAATGAGGTTCGTGGTCAAATCGGGACAGGTTTGGTCACTAGTTTTAATGTTCTTGGGGCGAATATTTTTATAATTTTTTTATTTTCACGGGTCTTGATGAAGTTCATCTTTGGAGGTAGTGCTTTCACTTGGTGTATAAGTCTTGCGAAACAAATGAGCAAGTTGGATAGTTTTTTTGTATTATCAATTGCTTAATATTTTCCCTAACATTAGCGGCATCACTTGGTACAGATTTCTTATTCCGAGAAAGTCCGATTCTTCTTAGAGAGTCGGCCATGATTATGGTTCCGGTTCCCTTCCGATTATTTCACCATTGATTCTTCTCGTGGGCTTTAATGATTTTCGTCACTGCAAATTGGAAATTCTGCCCCTTCTGTTGACTCTTTTGGAATGCGTAAACTTGGCGGGTAAATTGAAATTCCTTAAAAGCTCACATCAATGATTTGGATTAAAAATAACAAAGTGTAACAGTTTCTTACTATTGCAAATCTTATGAAGGGAGTTTGAACTGTTTTAGATGCTGTTATTGACTATGGTACTGGTACTGAGTATGAAGGGAAAAAAAATGAATGGAGGTGGGGCTGCTCATTCGTAACATTGATATATCATACCATGGATTTGGCTCAAAGGCCAAGATCATCAAATCATAACTCGGTCAATCGAAGGCGATGAAAACTCAGATTTTTTTCCAAACTGAATTTTGAATAAAAAACGTAATCAAATGAACATCAGGGGTATTACGATTGATGGCGTTTGGAAGGAGCAGCCTAATGATGTCAAACAAGAATTTCTTTCTCATTTTCAGGATAGATTCGCTAAACCTTCGGAGAGGCGTGCTAATATTGATATGAGATTTCCGAAAACTATTTCTGAAGATCAAA
Source organism: Tanacetum coccineum (assembly GCA_026074375.1). Classification (NCBI taxonomy): domain Eukaryota; kingdom Viridiplantae; phylum Streptophyta; class Magnoliopsida; order Asterales; family Asteraceae; genus Tanacetum; species Tanacetum coccineum. The sequence goes on along the minus strand of BQNB010169293.1, from coordinate 6,894 downwards.
GTCAGGACCTTAGCGAGACGTTTCTAACAGGAGATTATAAAAAGGCTGGTTTGCGGCTGTGGCCACAGACAAAATCCGGGCCCCGACGGTTTTTCTTTGGTTTGTTATCGGCTTTATTGGCCTGTTCCTGTTTAATGAGCACGATGTTATTATGGCTGGGAAATCATTTCTTCATTCATGGAGAAATTCCTCCTGGTTGTAAACTTCATCATTTATAGCTTTGATCTAAAAGTCCGGACGCTTGACTTGTGTCAAGGACTTTAGACCTATTAGCCTCATTGGAAAGTATCTACAAGATTCATTGCCAAGATTTTGTTCTAACAGCTTGTTAATGTTGGGGGACATTGTTAATGAAGTGCAATCTGCGTTTATCGCCGAAAAGACAAATGTTAGACGGTCCGTTTATTCTTTAATGAGATTCTCCAGTGGTGTACCAAAAAGAGAGAATTAACGCTATAATTTTTAGGGTCGTTTTTGAAAAGGCCTTCGATTCGATTAGTTGGGATTTTTTTAGATGTTGTATCTTAAAGAGTTCGGTTTCAGGGTTTGTAAATGGTAACTGGATTCAAGTTGCCTAAACTTCTTCTAAAGGGTTCTATCTTGTCAATGGATGTCCTACGAAATTGGTGTTCCCAACTTCTATAAAGGGTTGACTGAAAACAAGGGCGAATCCTTTCTCCCTTCCTCTTTATCCTGTATGTATGGAGAGCCATTTCATTTATCTTTTTCAAAGGATAGTAAACACGGGGATTGTTTAAGTATTTGTGTTAGATTCAATCGTTATGTCTTTCGCATTATTTTGTCTATGCAGGCTGATGCTATTTTCCTTAGGGGAGTGAGTGACGGTAATATCTCCTCTTTGAATCTCGTTTTGAAATGCTTTTTATGCTTCGGGCCTTAAGATTATCTTGAACAAAAGTAAGATAATGGGATTAATGTGGGAATGTGCTCAGGTCATCCAAGCGGCTGCAAAGTTAGGATGTCTCGTTCTTAAGTTGTCTCTTTTATATCTTGGGACTAGTGTGAGGAGGTTCTATGACTCGTGTTAAAGCATGGCAAGAGATAGTGAAAAAGTGAAAAAGTCTCGGCTTTCCAATGAAATCCAAAACTTTATCTATGGGTGGGTGTTTAACTTTGTTGAAATCGGTTTTAGGATCTATTCAGTCTTTCACTTGTCTATTTTCAAAGTTCCTTCAAAGTATGCTTCATATCTTGGGTCTTTAGAAGTCATTTCTTTAATGGCCATGATCCGTGGTAGTAAAAGGGCTTCTTGGGTTAATTGGAAACATGTTTTGTCAGACAAAACGAGGCGGTCTAGGTGTGCGAGGGGGGGGGGTGTGTGTCTAGCTTATTTGCGTTAAATAGAGGCTTGATGATTAAGTGGGTTTGGAAGTTTCTCTCGCAAAAAGACTCTATTTGGACTAAAGTTATTGTGGCTATTCATGGCGTGGATGGTAAAATTCATTCGGAATTGGACTTATACTGACGCCATAATCATGTTGGCTTTCGATTTGAGTGAAGTTCGATCTCTCCAAGAAAAGGTATGTAAGTTTGTTGAATTTTACTGACTCATAAGATGGGGTAACGGGGGTACCACAAATTCTCGTTGGGATCATGGCATACTAGGGGCATTTTTAAAAGACATTTTTCCGTAGATTATAGCGCTTGAATCTCTAAGGATGTTACTGTTTGTGCCAAGATAGGCGACTGGAGTTTGGTCTGCTCTTCCGGCGAATTCTAGAGGGGGTATCGAGCAAAATTCAATTCGACAGCTTGGTAGAATTGGTTCGTTTGTCACTAGCGGGCCTTCGGCTGACGATGGAATTGGAATCTGGAGAGTACGGGTATATTTTCAGGTTGTGGCCTCTGCGCGTAGACGTATCGTATGAGTGATTTGGCCTTCGGAATATTGGAGAAGAAACTAGATGGGTAAGTGTTGTCCAGATAAAAATCAACGTTCTTGCTGGAAAATCAAGCGATGCTTTACCTACCGGGAGTTCAACAATTTCTCGTAGATTGGTATTGACATTCAGGATTATGTCGTGTCCCATTTGTGATAATGCATTGATCGACGGACCATTTGTTTTTAGGGCTGTGGTTTGGTTCGGGACATTGCTAATAAAGGTTTGAGCTGGTGGGTATTTTGGGATCACTCGAACTTTGAACACTTATGCAGTATGGAAAGTCTTGGCTTGTTTTAGAAAAAACGTATAAATGAACAACGTTTGTTCGTCACTATATTTAGTTACCGGGTACCCGTTGCCGCATTGCGCGGGTACCCGACTAGTAGACTTTAACATTGTTTTAAAAATTAAAATTTTATATTAAGTGATGGTTAATTAAAAAATGACTTAAGCACTCATAGTTTTATTACTTAATATTTTCAGTCATCTTTCTCTATTAAGTTACAAACAAACATTTTTCATATGACTTAATGAATTCAGTTTTTTTCATATTAAATCACTTAAGTGAATTCAAACACCACCTAAATGTACTTAATCCCAAAAACTGGGTCCCTAACTAATTAACTGAACCACTAATTAATCGAAACCGAGCATATTCGATTATGGTGTAGTTTTGGTACAAAAGTGTGCTGAAGCGAACCAGAATGTACTCACTTGTATGACATTTTTGCTTAGTTTTTTTAAAGTCATCTGTCTGGATATATGATGTTTCTTTGTAAATGGATATATGATTGTTTGTTTTGTGTTGAATAGAGTGACTGAATTAAATAAAATTACTTTTATACCTTTATAGAAAGTTACATGGGATTATAGGTGAATAAGTGAAGGTTAAATATGTTAAATTATGATTTAAGTGGACTTAATATTGAGACCCTCCCTTCCTGGCTTTTCTTAGGAAGTCATTTTTTTAATTTTAAGCACAAAATAAACAAGGTTTTAATGACTTAATTAATTTACTTATTTTTCAATTAAGACTCTTTAAATCTTTATCAAACAATACAGTAATCTAAAATATAAGTTTTATAACCCCGACAACATTCTCTTTTGCGTCCAAAACTATATCTCCTTTGTAAATTTGCCAGGAGCATGTAATACATCAACAATCTCTTGACATCATCTTTTGTTATAATTTCATTCTTAATAGACATAAACTTCATCTATGTCCAAATACAGAAACGACATCATCAAACTATGACGCAGTTAACATTAAAAGGCGAAACAACCGTAACGAACTCAACTCTTTATTACGTTATGTTACTACTATATATTGAAAACAGATATAACGTATGCCTTTATTTCTCTCAATCTTCTCTCTTATTTCTCTCATCATGGGTGACCAATCCCATCCACTAGAGTCACCATTGCCGCATGTACGGTTTCACGGACATTTGAGGAGGCAAAATCGCCGCAAGTCAACCCACCCAGTCCACAAGACGTTAGCGTCAGCAGCCAACCTAGCTAACCTTCTTCCAACAAGCACGGTTTTAGCTTTTCGAGCCCTTACTCCATCTTTCACAAATAGAGGCACCACTTGTCTGCCAGCAAACCGGTACCTCACCTCATCTCTGGTCTCCATTTCCGCCTTGATTTGCTTCTTGTCTTCATTTACCGACAGTTTCATGGACCCTACGGACGGAAAGCTATACTATGGCATTGCCACCTTCAAAGGGCTCTATCTATTCAACTACGGAACTAACCACAGTTGTGATGATCAGTTAGAAGCAGGAGAATCGGGTGAAGATGATGACGGGTTAAATAAGTATAAGATCAATGGGATAGATATTGTGCATGCTTTTGTTTCACTTATTGTGTTCTTGGTGTTTGCCATGAGTGATACCGATGTGCAAAGCTGCATGTTTCCTGAATCAGGAGCTAATTTGAATGTACTGCTAATGAATTTGCCGTTGGGTGTTGGGATTTTAGCAAGCTTTGTTTTTACTATCTTCCCAACTACACGCAGAGGGCTTGGATATGTGGATCTCCCTCTTCATGATAAATGAGTTGCAATAAATAAATGTATCAAAACCAAATATTTCTGGATCACATGAAATAATATTAATCAATGATGTAAAATATCAAATTAAGCAAACCTTCAAAACTGGTTACATTTGTTGTAAGGAAACAACCTCTGTTAAGTTAAGCGTATGGAAGCAGGATTCCATATCCAAACATATTTCTCAAAAAGAAACAGGTATTAACCAAAGAAAGTTAAAAATTCTTAGAAAGGGATATTTTAAGATGAAGATAACTGAAACTGTTAAAAACAAATTTTTGCTAATAAACTTTACATACGTCAAAAGGACAGTTTTCCCTTCATGCGAAAAAGAAGCTTAAACTTTTCTTCAGCTTCGACTTGTTGAAGCATGTCACCATTTGAAGCCCGATCCGGGTGAAATTTTAATAATGCACGCTTGTAAGCTGCACGAACCTGAAATCATCATTACAGATTTATTTAGCATATACAGAAGCAATCTTACACAAATACAATGCATCCTTTTCAAATAGCATCATAACCAGCCAACCCGACATACTTCCATTTTTCGCGTTCAACTCTCCAAACCTTTCTACTCTGAGCATATAATTTTTTTTTCCTTTAGACACGTTTAAAATGTCTACTCTGAGCATACAAGTTTTTTCTACCCTGAGCATACAAGTTTGATGGAGATGAAAAATAGTTTAAGAAAAAAATGCAAAAATAGCATGTACATGGGTTTCTAAGAGCATTGGGTATGGTGGCATAAGGGCTCGCCGTTTCCGACGTGGCACCCAAGTGGCTTCGCCACTTCCCTCGCCACCACACCGCAAACACTCGCCATTTGATGAATCGTCGCCTGCACAACGAAGAGAGAGACAAGATCTTGTTTCTTTTTCTTTTAATTTTTTATTTGTATTTGAATGTGTGTTTTGTGGGTGGGTGGGGCCCGAATGGCTTGAGTTGGGGTATATTTTGAGAAAGGGGGTATTTTGAGATGTTGTGTTGAAATGATGTGGCAATGACGGCACTGGTGGGGCCCAAATGGCATGGCTTTGCCATGCCATGATATCCATTGCTCTAATAGTGAATTATCATTTAGAATGTCCAGGACTAGAAAAACTGATGTATTCAAGCTATATATTGTAAGTTTTAGTCCCTTTATACATGGGTGCGTTTTATAATATTTTGACGTGTGAAGGTGAATGATGATATTCCATATCCATCATATAGCTTGTAAGATGTGTTATCACCCTATGCATGACCATTAGCAATACAAAAAGACTACAAAACTCTGAATGTATGAAGCTAACCTCGTGTGATAAGGGAACAGGACCTTCACCAACTTCGATCCCTAAACCACGCAATAACGAAGCCATATCAATACATGTGATTTCAAGCTTCTTAAGCCCCTCTATAACTTCGCCGCGGTATTGTTCTTTCAGATTCATATTTTCCTCATCCTGCCAAATAACAAATTAAATTTAATTAACAAGTTGTAGTTAAAATCATATTTGTCATAGGCGATACAAGTAAAATGGTTCAAATGTTAGCAGAGGGACACTAGAAAATTTCTGCTAACCTTCTTTTGACTTTCCCGGATTTCTTCCACACGTTGCTTTTGCCTTCTTTCCATGTCTAGAATACGCAAGCTTTGGGCCTTTTTTCTTTTCAGCATGAGACGCATGTGCTGAGCTTCTTCAGCCTGCAAAAAACATGAGTATACTTTTTACTTCAAGGTCACTAAAAAAGCTTTTTTTTTCTAAACCACCTACACTATTTTTTTTTACAAAAAGAATGTAACATATTTGACCCGTAGCGTTTTAGGGTATAACAATGTTACGTGTCTTGACCCGTCACCCAACCCGCCCATTTGACAGGTAGCCCTTCTATTAGAGGTAAAAAAAAAGTAATCAAATCTAGCATAGTAACACATGTCACAAACACAATCAAAATCTTAAACTGGTGCGCTAAAAACCTAAAAGGTACCTGAATCTTTAAGGCTCTTTCTCTCTCTGCCAGTTCTTCTTCTAATGCTCGTTTGTATTCATCAGTCTCTTTAAGCTTTTCACGTTCACTAATAATCGAGTCCTCAACAGGGTCATCATCATCATCGGTTGCATCATTTTTAAGATCATTCTTTTTATTCTCCTCTGCATTACTAGTAGACGGTACCTGTTCATCGGTCTTAGCCACATCATTGTGACCAACGGGTGCCTCACCAACCGGTAAATCATCTTTACCACCATCAACGGTATCTCTAGTGTCATAATCAGACAAATTGTTTGAACGTGCAGAAGATTCGCCTTTTTCCGCATGTCGGGTTCTGTTAAAGTTCGAACCTTGATCATATGTCTGTTTGTTTTTATTTAGACCACCATCAAGATCAACGCTATCTCTTAAATCATGATCGGACAAATTTTCTTCAACAACTTTCTGGGCAGAAGATTCACCTCTTTTCTCATGACGGGTTCCATTTAAGTTCGCATATTGAGTACGTTTATATTTGTTTTTATCTACTCCAATATCATTACGATCATTGCGTAAATCGCCTTTTCTCCTCAATGATGCTCTTTCCCACTGCTCTCGTATCTCTGCAGAAGGGTCTTCAATATATTCACAATCCGGACCGTCATCATCCGATGATTCAATGTCCGATGGTGCACTGAACCGTATTCCCGAATACGTTCTTTTGCCTTTTGATAGTTTCAATGGAGATATATCCGGAACGTACCTCCTACTAGAAGAAGCACCTTTCTCAGAGTTTCTTGCATTTTGTCCAGCATGATGGTCGATCGGGCTTTCATCATCGTCTATGTAAATATATACTGTCTTAGAAGGACAACTCTTCTCCTTTACACGTCCTTGTTTCTTTGTATGCTTTTCGGGTACATCAATATCAATCACGTTATTAATGTTATAATTTTCCAAGTCAATCAGAACTGGATTACTATTCCT
>BQNB010169292.1:0-13798 GCA_026074375.1 Tanacetum coccineum | reverse complement strand
AGAGAAGACATTGTGATGGGTTTTGATGATTAACGATAAAATTGAGTTAGGGTTTATGATTAGAGAGTATTTCAAAGATTGAAATCGAGTAAAAGTTTGAATGAAACCCTTAATCGAAGTATTTATGAAACTAACCTCAACAGCATTAACGTTTACCAGCAGTTGTAAGTTATGCCTAACAACATTAACTTTCAACTAGCAATAGTAAGTAACCCAGCAGTAGTAACTCAGTAGTAAATTAAGCCTAGCAGCATTAACTTACAACCAGAAGTAGTAAGTTATGCCTAGCAGCATTAACTTTCTCTAGCAGTAGTAAGTTTATGCCTAGCAGCATTAACTTTGAATCACCAACATTAACTCCAATTCCTTTCTAATCAGCATTTCCATCATCAAATTAGTATTTTAATTTACAAATTCTCTTTGTCTATTTTGATTTCTCTCAATTCTTTTAGCTCATAATTTTGTCTGTTTGTTTTTGATTTCTCTCAATTCTTTTAGCTCACAATTCTCTCTGTCCATTTTTTATTTCTCTCAATTCTTTTAGCTCACTAAATCACTCTGTCTATTTTTATCACACATCTTTCTTTGTATTTTTCAACTCACAACTTCTCTCAATTATTTTTCTCACTAAATAGCTATGTCTGTTTTTATCACACATCTTTCTTTTTGTTTTTCAACTCACAACTTCTCTAATTCTTTTTATTCATTTACCATACCATTTTCTTAATTGGGACTTTAAAGATTTAGCATTCCAATACTAGCAATCAAATATTGAAATCTACTTACATCAAATGCTTTTGTAAGCAAATCTGCAACATTCTTGTCAGTATGAATCTTGATCATTTGAATTAGCTTCTTTTCATTGGAATCTTTGATGAAGTGATGTCTAATCTCAATGTGCTTTATCTTTGAGTGAAAAACAGGGTTCTTCACTATGCATATTGTGCTCTCATTATCAATATAGATCTTTGTATGCATAAAGTTATACCCATAATCCAGCAATTGATTTTGAATCCAAAGCACTTGGCCATAGCAACTTGAAGCAGCTACATATTCAGCCTTTGTTATGGAATTAGCAACCACAGTCTGCTTCTTGCACTGCCATGAAATCAATCTACATCATAGGAATTGACAACCTCTTGTTATGGACTTCCTATCTAAGCTTGCTCCTGCATAGTCACTGTCAGTATATGCCACCAAATCAAAAGGTGAATCCTTAGGATACCAAAGGCCCAATTTAGGTTGACCTTTAAGATATCTAAAAATTCTTTTCACAGCATGAAGATGTGACACTTTAGGGTTAACTTGGAATCTGGCACATACACATACAACAAACATTATATCTGGTCTTGAAGAAGTAAGATACATCAATGAGCCAATCATTGATCTATACATGTGTTCATCTACATCTTCACCATCTGCATCTTTGAGCAAAGGCTTATGGGTTTCCATGGGTGTGTTTGCTGTTTTGACATCACTAAAGCTAAATTTCTTCAAAATCTCAGTCACATACTTGTCTTGGCTTATAAAAATCCCATCTTCCTTCTGCTTCACTTGCAGTCCTAGGAAGAATGTGAGTTCACCCATAGAACTCATCTGAAACTTCTTATGCATCATCTTTTCAAACTCTGTGCATAACTTCTTCTTTGTAGACCCAAAAATGATATCATCTACATATACCTGTACTATCAGAATATCACCTTGGTCCCTCTTGATAAACAAAGTTTTGTCTATCTGTCCTCTCTGAAACCTATTTTCTAACAAATAAGTGGACAAGGTCTCATACCAAGCTCTAGGAGCTTGATGCAAACCATAGAGAGCCTTTTCTACTTTGTAAACTCTGTCAGGGAAGTCTGGATCTTCAAATCCTGGTGGTTGACAAACATAGACTTCCTCTTCAATCTTACCATAAAGAAAAGCACTCTTGACATCCATCTGGTACACCACAAAGTCTTTAAATGAGGCATAGGCTAAGAATAGCCTAATTGCTTCAATTCTGGCAACAGGGGCAAAAACTTCATCATAGTCAATCCCTTCTTCTTGTGTGTACCCTTGAGCAACCAATCTTGCTTTGTTCTTTATCACAATGCCTCTTTCATCCTTCTTGTTCCTGTAAACCCATTTAGTGCCTATGGCCCTTTTGCCATTTGGTAAATCCACCAGGGTCCAAACCTTTTGTAATTTGAATTGTAGAAGCTCATCCTGCATAGCTTCTATCCAACTTGGATCCTTCAATGCTTGGATTACCTTCTTGGGTTCTTCTTGTGATAAAAAGCAAGCAAAATTTTGAAAGTCTTTATGGTTTGTTCTTTGCTGAACTAAACTAAACAAACCATTGGTTTTTCAATTTCTTTGTTCATTCTTCCTTGTTTGAGATGCTGAATTTCAAGTCTTTAATGATTGGTCAACTGATGATCTTTTATATTTCTTGTTGTTGGAATAGACTGACAGCATAAATGCAATCTCTAAATAATTCATATAACCTCTGCACAATTTATCACTCTGAATAAAACAAATATCTTCCGATTCATGCATATTTAGATCATTTGGATGTTTAATGCTTGTTTTTGGATCAACATTATTAACTTCCGAGCCAGCAGCATTAACAGTTGAACTAACAGCATTAACATTGTTAGTGCTGTTTCCATCACTAGTAGTATTAATATTGTTAGTATTGTTAATATTATCAACCTTCTCTTGATTAGTTCTTGGCTCCTTTGTACTTGGAACCTCACTATCTTTCCCTTCAGTTGGATTTCCACTTTCATTCCCTGGATCTTCAGCATCCTTCTTTTACTCTTCCCCTGATGGTTTGAATCCAGCATTGGGAGAACTCTTTGAATCTTGAAAGAATAGTGGATTAGCAGACCACACTGTACTGTCTCCATTCTAGCTGTACCTGCATTATCACATGCTTTTGTACCTGCATTATCATTAGATTGATTCTCTACAATAACTGGCTTATAGTTCATAGAATTTGTTAATGCATCTATATCAAAAAGCCAATTAGGTCCACTTCCTGTAATATTAGGTGTATTCTCACTAAATTGAACATGCAGGTTCTCTTCAACTATCCTAGTTCTACTGTTGAATACTCTGAATGCTTTGCTATTGGTAGAGTATCCTACAAAGAACCCTTCATCAGCCTTTCCATCAAATTTACCTAGGTGATCTATGGTATTAAGAATTGTAACAGGACACCCAAATGGTCTCATGAAGCTTAAGGCAGGTTTTCTACCTAGAAAAAGTTCATAAGGGGTCTTGTTTTGAGGCTTGATAACTAATACCCTATTTTGGACATAACAACCAGTATTAACTGCTTCAGCCCAAAAAGTTGTTGGTAATGTTGAATCAGTAGCATAGTCATTAGCACAGCATCGATTTAGTGTCTATTTTCTTTTTTGCTACTCCCATTTGTTGTGAGTCCTATAAACACTAAATTTCCCTTCTTTATACCCTTACATTTACATAACTGATTCATGAGTCTTTCTTGAATTCAGTTCCATTGTCACATCTAATACTTTCACCTTAAGGGTCTATTAGATTTTTATACCAGTAATGAATGTTTAAGAATTTCACCTAGTTTCATCTTAAAGGCTAAAAAGAAACCCAAACTAAATACTAAAATCATCTGTGACAACCAGGGGACTAAATACTTCTTTTTCATTAACTCTTTACAAATGTAGGCCAAACAATTCATGTGGCAATATTTGTAATGGTTGGCTGATTGAACTGACTGTTTTGGTCTTACAAGAAGCTCTGTGTTGCTTTCCCTTCTGACAAGCAACATAGGTTTGATTAATTTCAAAAAGTTTTGAAGGTATACCTCTACAGGCTTGCCCCTACTAGTTTGTTCTTTGTTAGAAATTTACCATGTCCACGCCTCCTATGCCAAAGATTAGATTCATCTGGTGTGGCTTTTGCAAAGAGACAAGTTAGACCTCCTTGAGGAATAACATTCTTTAAATCAACATTGTACATGTTATCCTTTCTAGGAACTTTAAGCAAAACATGACTTTCATCAGTTAACTTAAAGTCTAGAGACAGAACAACACATTCAGTATCAGTAAAAAGAACACTATTCTTCTTGTCACACATTTGTGAGACACTGAAAAGGTTAAACTTTAGTTCCTTTACAAAATACACATCTTCAAAATCCAATTTACTAGTTCTTATTTTACCTTTCCTAGTAATTTTCCCTCCTTTAGAATTACCTCCAAAGGCAACAAATCCTCCATCAATTTCTTCATAATCTGTAAGATAGGATCTGTTTCCTGTCATGTGCCTAGAGCATCCACTGTCAATCACTCCTTTATTCTTCAAATCTTGCTATGGATTGCCCTGCACATAATGGTAGGAAAATTAGTTTCTTTTGGGGACCCAAGCCATTACTGACTTGGATCTGCCTTGTGCATCAATATAGTCAAATCTTTTAAAGGACATTGATGCACCATTGTTTCTGGAGACATGGTCTAAAACTTTATGCTTTGGTCTCCAAACCCAACATGCTGAGGCCTTAACAGCATTTCCCTTGTTTCCCTTAACAACACTAATAACTGCTTTTGGCCTAGCAGTATTAACCCTTGTTCCCTTAACAGTATTAACCTTTTTAGTGAAATTACTGTTATTAGCTGTTGTTATTTTGTTAAAAGGCCTTCTAGCAGTTGAATATGCATTATTAATAACATTTTTCATGGGTCCTGCATTATTCACTGCTGTTCTTGATTGAACAGTATTAACTGGTCTAGCAGTATTAAGTGAAATTGGGCCAGACTTAGTTAAGACTGTTCTTGGAACCATGTTCTTTTTTGAATTGGGGTGAGTTTAATTTGAGAGAAAATTCTAAACTGTTCACCCTTTGGAACATTGAGTCAAACTGGTTTTGAAATCTTCCATTATTATACCAGTTATTGCAATCATCTTTCAAATGATCAAAACTACCACACACATGACAAGCTTTGTTGAACATCTCAAAATTACTCCTGAATTTTTAAGACATCTATTGGTTCTAATTTCTCTTGTTCCCTCTAGGACTAGGTGTGTTTTGCCTATTTTTATCAACTGATGTTTTCCTAGGAGATTTTACTTGCTCAGTAGACTTAACAAAGTTTATCTTAGCAAAACTAGGTTTATAAAACATCTTAACTGTTTTACTCTTAGGCATATCTTCTTTCTCACCTTCAGACACCCAATCCTTAATAATTGGGGCTCTATTTTCTTTCCTAGCATTTTAAGGTTCATTAGTCTTAACAATAGGCTTTTCAACTACAAACTCATTCACTTCACAAAATCATCCTAGACTTGGTAACTAATCAACATTTTGGTGGCATAAAATTCACTCGTAGAGGGAGTTTAGGACAACATTATACCCTAATCCTGTTTTGCACTTATCCATTATCTGTCTGTCTAGAAGTTTACTTAGGTTTTTTTGATGAATTTTCAAATTTTTGTACTGTAAGTTGAACCTCATCTTTTTCTTTTGTAGTCAACTCTAACTTCCTTTTAAGCTATGTAAGATCTAAATCTCTTAAATAGATTTCACGTTTTAAAAGTTTTATGTCTTCCTCATACACAGAAACTTATTTTCTTACAAGCTTAACAGTCTAGCTTCTACAGATTCTAAACCAGTTTTATAAGAGACAACACTTATCCTAGCTGTTCTTAAGTCTTTAACTAATTGTTCATTTTGTTCTTTTAGATTTTTTACACATTCTAAGCAAGATGAACAACAATTTGAGTCATTAGATACCTCAGAGTTTGTAGAAGAAATTGAACTTGTTGAAGAATAAGCCATGAGAGCAAAATTAGTTGGACCTTCTTCTGCTTGGTCACTCCAATCATAGCCAAAGCCATCACACTGAGACACTAAGGCATTTGAAGTAGTTTCTTCAACTGGCATAGTCCTTCTTGTAGGCTCATTGTTCCTGCTGTCATGATTCCTGGGTGCCATGCATTCCCTTGCAAAGTGTCCTCTCTTGTGGCAGTTGAAACACTCCACCTTGGACTTGTCAAACCAAATTCTTTCTTTGTTAGCCTTATCTAGCTTCCTTCTAGTATTCTTCAGGAATCTTCTTGCCCTCATAGTCATCATAGCAATGTTCCACCTTAAGTCCATCTCTTCTAGATCATCAGGATTGATTTGTTTTAGATCTTTATTGTCTAGCTGTGGAGTACTTGGTTGGCTAGCAAAGAAGGAATAAATCACAGCATCACTCAAATTTTCAATAGTTGTTGAGCTATCAGCAGCACCCTGAGTGCTAGCAGTATTAACACCCTGAGCAGTATTAACTGCTCTAGTAGGCCACATTGTGTGAGTTGGTGGTTGTGCTAGATGTCCCCTTGACCTATGATTCATAAGCCTTCAAGTTGTTAAAGAGGTCATCCAAACTCAATGTCTCAATCTATGGTTTGTTCCTCCACATAATAGTATGCATAGTCCATTCTTGTGACAAACTTCTCAAGAACTTCTTATTGATGTCTTCTTGAGGAATGACTTCACCATGCATCTCCAGTTGACTAATTAGCTTTTGAAGCCTTTCATAGGTTTGCTCAATCACTTCTGTACTGGATGCAGCAAAGTTTTCATACTTCTGCTTTAGAAGATTTTTTTGAGTTTTCTTTGTAGTAGTATTACCTCCAAATCTGTTCTTAATAGCCTGCATTAGTGTCTTAGCATCCTTGTATGAGTTGAACTTTAATTGATGCTCATTAGGTAAGGCCATCAACAGAGTGCTTCTTGTCTTCAACTCTGCCCTTCTTTGTGCCTTATCTTCAACAATTGTAGGAGGAATAACAGTCTCCTTACCATCAACAGTTTTTGTTACTATAGGTGCATTACCATTTTCTATGATCTCCCAAAGAGTGTAATCAATGTACTGTAGGTACTGTTCCATCCTTATCTTCTAGAGATCATACTCACCAGGTTAGAGTATGGGTAGCTTGATAGTTTGAGTAGATTGAGAGTCCATTGCTTCTTGAAAAAATAGATCTTATGTGTTGTAAAGTTTCTTCTTATTCAAAGCTTCCCACAAGCTCTGATGCCACTTGTTGATCCCAATAGAATAGATCTTGCTTAGCTTGTATAAGCCTAAGTTATATTGAATAAATTCAAAACAACTATGATAGAAACTTTAATTGTGAATATCAAAGACTATGCGGAATCTAGTCAATGATACTAAGAAGAATTTTAATGAAATAGTAATGAATAAGATTAATAACAAAAAGTTAACCAAACTTTCAGTCTCAATATAATACGAACACTCTTAATAGTGTTAGGGTTTACAAAACCTTGAAGCCACAAATAGATTGACAGAATAATAAAAAGATGATGTCTATCTCTATGCCCTAGGACCTCGTGTATCAGACAAGGAGTCTAGTTGATTTACAATATATTACAAAAATTTAGAATATTCACTAAGATCCTTTCTATAGATAACTCATACTTATCACGTAAGTATTCTTGATCTCCAATCAATCTTTATCTTTTCAGCAGTCTTAATCCTTGAGCAGTTGTAACCTTTCAGTAGTTGTAACTTTGTACCAACAACATTAACTCTGAATAAGCAGTTGTAACTTTGTACCAGCAGCACTAACTGAGTACAAGCAACATTAAATACTTAGAATATTTTATTTATTCTTCATCAGCAGTACTAAGTTACACTAGTGGTACTAACTTTACTCTAGCAGTAGTAACTAACAGTACTAATATACACTAGCAGTAGTAACTTACACTAGTAGTAGTAACTAGCAGTACTAACTACTTAGCATATTTTTCATAAAGATTACTAACAACATTAATTTATGCTTAGCGGTACTAACACACACCTGAGCAGTCTTAACTTTAAGATCATCATGAAGTCTTTTAATCCCAGCAGATTACGTATCCTAGTCAGCGTTACGGTGTAACCATGGCAATACGGTTACGTCGTAACATATTTTAAACCTATATTCAGGTTGTCCTCGTCGGTATTGTTACGCCGCAACACACCTCAATGGTTACGGCGTAAACATCTCGAAGTCTATAAATAGAGGCCTCATTTCTGCATTTGAGATATCTCCCCTTCCTATAGCTCATACAAGTGTAGGGAGAAAAACACTTTTTGTCAGTACAACTAGAGTTATGAAGGAAAGAAGAAGAAACCATGTTTACAAGTGACAACATTGAATTTAGGAAACTTTGTGTCTCGAACATGTTTTTCCACACTTGATATGTACATTATCCTGAATCTTAGATCATGGTGTAATTCTCTGTATACTATCATGTTTTATATCTTTGATGTTCTTATCTCTTTCTTGTTAATTATTGTCGTTATTTGTTATAGCTTGATTGCGGGGAACTTAGTCTAGGTTTTGGAGTTAGGTGATTTATTGTGAGATCATTGAGTGTAAGACACCCTCTTGCTTAACTGTTTTATTTTTCCTTCTTAAGTGTTCTCTATTCTCCAATTGGAATACCCACATTCATTTGGTGGTTCATCCTACACCCATTAGGCGTTCCCTTAGCCTTAAGATTGAAATTAAGTTTTTTACATCAATTGCATGCTGCTTGACCACAGTATAATTTTGGCCCTTGCTTTATCAAAAAGTAAGCTTCTATCATAGGATCTAGCTATGGTATTAGGCTTGATTCACATTCGAGTAACATTTACCCTATCTTTAAGCCAATAGAGTAACCATTGAGAACTAGGAATAGGTGAATTCCTCTTGTGGGTTCATTTTACCTAGTGATCATAGGCTAAACGAATATGTCTTTCTAGGTTTAGCGTCACCTTAGATAATTATAATAGTAAATTGCACTAAAAGAGGAGTAGAAATCATTCGAGTAATTGAATGGTAGTATACCTTTTATTCTAGTATTTCTTTTCTTCTTTCTTATTTTACAAAATCTCTTTTAAAGTTCTTATGTTCTCAAATCCAATCACGATAATTTAAATTACTTTCTAGTTGATAGTAGATAACCTCGTTTTAGAAGCCTTGCACATAGCTCTTTGGATCGGCCTCTGACTTATCTCAAGTTTACTACGCACAACCGGGTACACTGCTCGTTAGTGTGTATATAGATCTTAGGTGGTTCACAGTTTAAAATTTTAAAACCTGATCTATTTAAAATAAAATACGCAATAAGTTTTTTGGCGCCGTTGCGGGGAGCTATAACTAGGTTTTTGATTTGAGGTTTTAGTAAGTATATTTATAGTAATTTTAGTTTAAAATGAAGCCCGGTATCAATAACATGACCTTAAATGAATATTTAATGTATAAAGGAAAGCATATGGAATTGGAGAAGGGTTACACCTCTAGGATTAGTTATGCTTGATATGTGAGAAATCACATATCCTTTTTATACCAAAAATGTCCATAAAATGATCACTTAGTTTGGGGAATTGTGCAAATTATGCTTGTATATTGCTTGTTTTGTCATTTGTGATGTGTAGGTACGGATATTGCAAAAATCACAAGAAAACGGCCAAAACCGGACAAACACGAACACGGGAACGGATAGAGTGCACAAGAGCCGGGAGTTTCTAGCAAAGGTCAAGAAAAGTCAACATCAGTCAAGCTTTGGTCAACCAAAAAAATGTCAAAACCCTTGAAAATACCCAAATAACCCTTAATGTTAAATCATTTTGCACCTAAAGTCCAAAATTAATAACACCGTTAGTCCTTTTAATATAAAAGACTAACGGTCGTTATCTCTTCACATATTTACCCAAGCCCAAATAACCAACCAAGCCCAAAACCCTTTAAAAACTACCCGAGCCCAAAGTCAAAACTCGTTTAAACCGGGTCAAACACAAAAACGTATAAAAAGAAAAAGGGCGCGAATGGGTGTTACTATTCACCCATCGTCCCAATTTACCCAGCTTCCATTTTAACTCGATTAAAAGGGAATTAACCCTTCTAGATGCAATCCAATGTGGCTAAGAAGATGCTTAGTACCAAGTACCCATGTCAGCAAGCAAATCGTCATCAAAACCCTTTGATTGGTCAAAGGAATGGCACGTGGACATCAAAAGAAACACTCCTGAAATGAGAAAATTGCACTAAAAACAAAGTGTAATAAAGCACAAGAGCTCAAAGTTATGGGATTGCCAAGCTTGGACAATCCTTGCTTACAATTCAATCCAAGGGCTAAGAAGGGGCATCTAATGATTAGATGAAAATGAAGGGCCAAGATCAGTTTGCAAGAGGAGCATGCATGAGAGCCTGGAACCTTCCTCTCAAGCTATAAATAAGGAGCCTTTCTCACTTACATGATCATCGAGAGTGGCTTAGTGTAGTATTAGCTATTAGAGTAATTTTAGCTTAAAAGTTGTATTTAGCTTATTGTCTTTAAAATCAATGTAATTTTCCTTTATTAAGTTTGTACTCAACTGTTTGAATTAATAAAAGTTTGTTTTCTTAAACGTTCAATTATCAAATTGTGTTCTCACTTTATAGCATTATGATCTAATAAGCCCTTTTATAATCTGTTAAATCTAAATAAGCTGTCAGTTTTAACTAATAAGCTAGTATTCACTTAGTTAAGCTTTCAAAAGCTTAACTAAGCTTAATAAGACTTAAATTCTCCCAAATTCACCACAGCTTAAAAATGGAAGGGAAGCCAGAACTGGATGGGCTTCCAAGACCTCACCAGCTTATCCTAGGATAAGCTGGAGCTTGTTGATTAGCTCATAAGAGCATTTGATAAGCCTTGTTTGTGCAAAGGCTATTGTAAGTTTTCTTTTTTACATTTTCTAGCTTTAAATCTGCAAATTAGTTCAATATTGCTTATTTTCTGCTTATTGCTGTTTAGAATAGCTTATTAATGCTTACTAATGTTGATTAAATGCTTATTATGTTCTCTTGTTAGATTAAATTTTATTTTGCACTTATTTGTTATAAAACAGTGAAAAACCAAAAAAAGTAGCATAGATTATTAGCTTATTATTTCTGCTTATTCAGATGTATAAATCTGTTCATTAGGCTTATTATAAAGTGGATTATTATATGAATAGTTTGAAGTTTATATATGTGTTTCATAAGCTAAATTATGAAATTTAAGAAGATAAAGGGTGTTTGGCATTAGACAACACTAACTTAAGTTAGTGCTGTCTAAGGTTAGTTAGTCCTTTGGTTTGAACTTAAAGTTCACATAGAGGTTTATGAGAGTAGGAATTTAAAAGTTTTATTAAGTTATCAGCTTTGAAATTAGTTTAAATTTAAGTAGTTTAGACATCTGATAGTATACAGTTCAAATTATAATGCACTTTAAGCTCAAGTTCATTTCTAGCTGAACTTTTTCCTAAATTGTGCATTTTAGTTAGGTGATTTTTGATTTTAAGTGTAGTAAAACAAGTATTATGCACTGCAATTATGTTGGTTTTAAGTTTTGAATGCTTTGCTTGCAAACTGCATCAGCATAGCAATTAGACATATAGCTAATTTCTAGCTTAATTATCAGAGGGTAATAGTAGTTATTAGGTCTTAATTTTCAGCACACAAGTAGATTTTAGGTAATAGTAGATCTATTTCAGCTTATTTTACTTTTAAAAGTTCATTAAGCTATCTGTTTTTAAGCTTAAATTCAGCATTTTGTCTTTTCATAATAAAAAGTGAATTCAGTATATGTTGAGTCTTTTAAGGCAGTTTTCAACAAGCTTTTTCTGTTCTCTTGATTTTCAAATAAACTAGCTTATTTGGTTGGAATAAGTCGCCTTTAGCTTATTTTCCTTTAGTTTAGAGCTTATTTAAGCTTATTTGCATTATAGCTTAAAATTTCTAAGTTTTATAGTTTTTTGAGTTTTCTGCCATTTTAGCTTATTATAGTAGCTTATTTTAGTTCCTAAGTGCTTTTTAGATATGTCCTATTATCTGTCTTAGCTTATTTTGAAAATTCATTTGCTTATTAGTGCTTAAATTACCCAAACAGTTAGCATTCTAAGCCTTTAAGAGTAAAAAGTATTTCTGTCTTATTTAGCTTATTTTTGTGCTTCTTTTAGGTTTATAAAAAAGATTGTTTTGCAAAAGTTGTTTATTTTTAAGTGTTTTCAAAAGTTGTAAAAAATGGCAAAAATAAAAACACTTGGGATAGTGGGAAACCCCGGGTGAGCAAGACTCGAACCCGGGACCTCTACCACCATCGACCAAGTGTTTTAACCCATACTCTCAACCATTGTGCTACAATAGCTCATCCGTTAAAATCTTCCCTTAGTTAATTTTTATACATATTTTAGGCCTTTTAGTATAATAAGTTGTTTTGGCTTATTTAACAGCTTATTCGATAAGCTGTTTTCACAAGCTTATTTTTCCTAGATTCCTCACCATTCAAGTTACTTTTCATGATTTTTTTAGAATTTTTATAAAACGTTTAGTATTTTTTATATTTAGTTTTTTTTAAATCATTTTTAATTCATAAAAAATCATAAAAATGTAAAAAAAAAATAATTCTTTTTTAGAAAATTTTCTTTTAACATTAAGAACCTAGGAAAAACAGTTTTGCTTTCGTAGGGTTAAAATTGTAAAATTTCATCTTTTAAAGAACGGGATTGATTCCCGTTCATATTTTTAGTGATTTTTAGCTTAAAACACCTTCGTTTTTAATCTAGTTTTCTTTGTTTTAGCTTTTTAGTCAATTAAGTCTTATAAAAACCAAAAAGATCATTTTAGGTTTAATTTTAATAATTAAGGGTTTTTAGGTCCGTTTAGGATTCCCGATTTGCATTTTTAGTTAAAATTAGTCTTCCCTAAAGTGATTTTAAGTTTTTGCCTTAATTTTCTCGTAGTTTTAGAAAACCAATATCAATCTTGTCCCATTCAAACATCGATTCTCAAAATGACTCTCAACTTTCAATTGCATTCCTCGTTGGGGATAACGACCCGGGAATTATACTCCCGGATTACTATAATTGTGTGATTTTTTTATTCTTACCCTCTTATCTTTATATATTATATATATTATAAGTATATCTTATATTTATATTTATATATTATATATTTTTAAAAGGTGTAGGTCAAAAATTCGTCATCAGTTTTTGGCGCCGCTGCCGGGGAGGATTGTCTACGATTGTTGAAGCCGTTTGAAAATTTGTGTTTGAAGACCCTTCCGTGTGAAGTTATTTTTCTGGTTATAAAAATATATAAAAATACAAAAATATTTTTTATTTTCTTTTATTAGTATAATTATAATAAATAATCAAAAATCTAAAAAAAAATACAAGAAAAACCAAAAATATAAAAACATTATCCATAAAATAAAATAAAAAATTCATCAAGTTGGTAAAAGAACACCAACAAATAATATTTTCAATTAAAGTATTATCCATCAATAAGTTCTCGAACCAAAGATCAAAAACTTACCTTTTGTGTCTCTTGCGACGTACGACTCACCTTTTAAAGTTAAACGAACTCCTTTGTGCGTTTTTCTTTTGAAGAGTTACCGAGAAACGAGTTTATTATTAGGTTTAAGTGTCTCATTTTCCGTATTTAAAATTTATTGGGAATACATTGTTGAAAAACCAAAAAAAAAAAAAAATTAAAAAAAAAACCAAAAAATTAGTATAAATTTTCTTTTTATATTTTAGTGCATGCGCACTCGTTCTCAATCTCGTAATTCTAACCGTCAACAACAACAAGTCAACCCGACTTTTGTTGAACCATTTAATCTTGTTGAACCTATTCCCATAGTTACGATGGATGACACTCGTACTATGGCTCAATTACTCGAAGCACCCACCGTGGGTAACGAGGATGCCATCGTTGTGCCCGAGATCACCGCGGACAACTTTGAGCTTAAGCACGGTTTGCTTACCCTCGTTCAAAA
>BQNB010169290.1:0-13798 GCA_026074375.1 Tanacetum coccineum | reverse complement strand
AAAATGAATGGTCTTTGTGTTTGCTAATATGACAAAGTGACAATCATAAACTAGTTGTTATACAATAAACTTTTAAAGATAACAGTAAACTAGTAAAGTGACATTTGTTTTGGGTTATAAATGATCTTTGTTGTTTGCTAATTGCTACTGTGACAAAGTGACACTTTTTGGTGTTATGAATGGTCTTTGGTGTTATACAGTAAACTAGTAAAGATAACAAAGATGAGAAAACTAAAAAAACAGACTAATAACCAAAACAAACTGAAGCATTTCAGTTCGGTTCTCGGTTCATGCTATTTCCAAAATCGTATTTTGGTCGATACGGGTTTGGCCCGGTCGGTTTGGTTTTGACCCGAAGATTAGCCCTACATAGGATATCATTTAGAATTTACTTATGCTAAGTTACTGATGTTGTGTTAGGATTTACTTATGCTATGTTAGTAGGAACATAAATCTTGTGTTAGTTACTCATGTTTAAAAGTACACATATCTTGTTTTAAAGTACATATATCTTGTGTTACGTCTGTTTTAAAGTCTAATTTTAAATATCATTATCTCAGAAATTTCAGAGATTCTTCACATCCCTTTATGCTTGAAAACTTTATCCTTGTAGACATGGCTGCACAAAGGAAAATGCTTGAAGCAAGAGAGAGTAGGCCTCATGCAAGTGAAGGATAATCAAATGATATCCCTAATAATTCAACAATCAATGACAATACCGATGAAACAATCTTTGAAAACACCATTGAGAACTTAGATAATCCATCAAATGGAAGAAAACAAGTGCAAGTTGTGAATGGATTGTAAGTATTGTAAATTTATAATCTGAGCATCACAACATTTTTATTCGGTTACTTCATTTTATTTTTCAACATTGTAACAGATTAGACAAATCAAGTGAGTGTTCGTGAGAGATTACAAAGATATTCAAAGAAAGAATCGATGATACAGGGTACACTTGGACAAAGGCATCTCAGCCTCCAAAAAGTTATCTTTTGAAGAATTCAAGGTATTGTTTAAATTTTAATTGTTTCATAAGATTTGTATTTCATTTATAAATACTAATTATTTGGAATTATAATAGAAACATGTTTTATGTGATCTGGAAGCCGAGATAAGCGTGAGGGTAGAATGGGATGCAAAAGCTTCTAGACGCTATGCTGATTTCTTGTGAGACATAAGAGGTAAAATGGTGAAACCTATATTCATGAGTGACAACGCATGGACAAATTTCACATCTTATTAGGGAACATCAAAGTATAAGGAGACTCGAGAAAAAAAATACACAAAATCATCTGAAAGGACAAGGTTCCTCAACTCATACCGGATGGTTAATCTCATTTCGCGAGCATGCAAAAAATCTAGTAAGTATATTAATAATTATTGGAGTCATTGGGAATTTGATTTACATACCACAGTAGCATATAATTGTATCGAGTTACTTGTATGTGTAGCTAGATATTACTTAAACAGTTTCATAGTTGGTCTAGTTTGATGAGTAGATTGTTAATTATATTAGGAATGTTGAAGGTCGTAAAAGAATACTAAAGAATAGTATTATGGGCATATGCATGTGTGAAACACCTTCTCTAAGTTCCTAAACAGTACTTTGAGTTTCTAATACTGCAAAACTACTTTAGGTAGAAGGCATAATTCATCCATGCGACAACCAAGAATGCGAGTCTCTATTTTAAAGGCCAAAATAAATAACATTAATAAATAGTCCATAAGGCTTTTGCAGATAGATGATCATTTCTGAACTAATGACCCATTTTTAAATAGGTCTTTTAATGCTTTTTACCCTGTTTGCATTTAATCCAAAGTAAAAAAGTGAGCCTTAGACTATGAGTGCAGGTCGAGGGTAAAATGGTTTTGTGAACATGTTCAACGTGTTGATGCAGAATAGTAACTAGATTACTGAGATTTGCAGGCAATAAACATTCTGTTATGCATAGACCACATACATATACATTGATTCTTTAGCAATTTTTAATCAGGATCATATTAGTTAGTTATTAAAAGTCACATTTGTAAAAAAGTGATATTTACGAATTGCATCAATTGCGGTTCAAGGTTCTCTTCTTCTAAGTAATATTTTGTTTGGTTTTTTTTATTCTTAAGTTCATTTAGTCACAAGACTGGTCATTGTCTTATCAGTGTAAATGAGTGTTGTTTGAGTTTACTATCATAGTTGCAACTTGCAACCTGCAAGTTGATCTGGTGAATAAAGCTTGAATGATGCAGCATGTACCTGAAGCCTAGATTACACTCTATGTAGCGTCTTGTTTTGCATCAGTTGTAATACTCCATTACTATGATCGCAGTATGTATCCAAAGATTTTATTAATCTCTTTTTTATGCATATGTGATGTAAGAATCTATATACAAGCGTCCACCTACTGGATTTGAGTTTTTTTTGCATACGTACACCAGCGGCCATGACAAGAAAACATTTATCAATGAGAAGTCAAAGATAATTAATGTAAGTTATGAGTTCCTCATTACGCTTATAGGATAATGTGTCGTGTCTAAGGTAAGAAAGGGATGAAATACAGCTTCGATGAAACAACACTTTACATGGTGTAAAGAGAAGAAACTCGTATGGTGCTGGGTCAAAAAGCGTTGATTCTATTAAAGATATAGATTCTGGAAACAAAACAACTGGAATTACCAAGGTAAACGGCGAGTGGGAGAAAAAGTATATGAAAATGGAGAGAAATATCAACATGTTAAATAAAACTTTGAGATTGTATGTAATCGTTTCAATATAACACTTCCGGATTGTGATTCTGGTAGTGAAAATGCTGATGGAGGAGATGCTCATCAAGGTCCCAATACTAGTCACTCTCGAGCAGGTGAAATAAATGAAGGTGACCATGATAGCTTCGTGATCGTGAGTAAATAAGTCGTATTTATCTTTATGTTATTTGTTTTGAGACATATTTATGATGATGGTTATGGTTTGTTCTTTTTGGTTT
This sequence comes from Tanacetum coccineum, assembly GCA_026074375.1. Classification (NCBI taxonomy): domain Eukaryota; kingdom Viridiplantae; phylum Streptophyta; class Magnoliopsida; order Asterales; family Asteraceae; genus Tanacetum; species Tanacetum coccineum. The sequence goes on along the minus strand of BQNB010169290.1, from coordinate 10,820 downwards.
ATTTTATTTGTTTGAGACATCATTAGAATGATGGTTTGTTATAATTACGAGACTATCAATTTATTATCGTGTGCTTTATATTTCGAGAATATTTATGTTTAAGTGTGATTTTAATATTTACTCACAGACAGTAGTTGGTAAGTTAGCTACGAATATAGCCATAAAATATTTATGGGAAAGATGTCATGTTTGCCCATGACATTTACAAACGATCATATGTGTAGGTAATATTACCCACGGATTATTATGGGCAAATTCGTCAACGCTTTTTACGCATGAATAGTTTTATGGGAAATGTTTCCTACACAATACCCACAAGTATATCTATGTGTGTTTTGTGGTGAGTTAGAAAATCCCACAAACAATTTACCTATGAATGCAAAAGAATCACCCACCCAGAATGACGTGGGTTAACTTACCCACAATATGAAAATGTCATGGGCAAACAATTAGCCTCGAAGGTTTTACCAATTTATATAGACTCGTGGGTAATTTGTGGGTATTACCCAGGTACCCACGAAAATATGGCGTGTATCCACAAATTCTGTTCGTGGCTATTCGCCTGAATTCTTGTAGTGCACGTTATTACGACCGATTCTATATGTCATCTTTATCTTTATACTTTGTAACACCCCCTTATTTGACATATAGCAGTGGAAGCTAATTTGGGGTATTACTTCATGAACCAACAGTCATAATCATAGAAAACGACTCAAAAAGACGTTTTGGAAAATTTAGTTATCATTCAATATTATATCAGAGTTTTACAAAAGAGGTCCCAAAGTACATTGAAAACATAAAGTTTGAATGATAACAAGTTTGGACGTCCTCAAGTCCAATGCCACTCCGTGCCATAGTTGCTTAATTACCTGAGATAAACATGCTAAAAGAATCAACACAAAGGTTGAGTGATATTCACAGTGTTTGCAATGTAATAGTTGAATACAAGTCATCATAAGTGGTAATAATTGCAATGAATACAATTATCATAGAAAACAATAGTATTGCCCTAAGCTCATGCAACCAAACATTAACATCCGAAGTCAATTTAATGACTTGAAAGAACAATTGTCCTTAAGGAAAGGTAACTTGCCAAAGTTATCTTTTGTTCTCAAATATAGTGCGTTTGGTTACCCCATGTACGAGTACACCAATGGGAGTTGTCACCCCCAATAGATCTATTCACAATATTCGCATTCACTCGCAAGTGACTAATGGTTCATGATTAAGAAATATTGGCAGTGAAGGCAAACTTAGGCAATAACATATCAGGATAGTATACAGTTGGAAAACACTTGTATTCATGGTTTATAGCATGTATCTCCCCATGAGATTTAGAAAACATGTAAAGGTGGGACTATGAACTCACTTTATCAAGGTAGTTGATTGATTTGAAATTTAATTCAAACAGGAGTAAACAATTAGAGTAAACAAGCTCGTCACGCAACCTGGGGTTAAAATGTTCAAGTCCATATTCAAGTGTTTTATTTCAAACTTTACATTTTAACATAAAGTTTAACGTAAATATTCATTTGGTTTATTAGTTCGTGAAAACATCGTATCACTGTTCGGGCTATCATAATCCAAAGGTCATGTAGTAAACGTTTATGAGTTAGGAACACCTTTAAAATTCTAAATCCAGCAACGTCGTCAAAAAACGTCAAAATTATTAATGTAATGTTATTTTAATAAAATTTTAATTTAAAAAAAATCTCTCACTCAAACATATGGTACAACTAAATAATCATATCGTACAAAGCAATCAAACAAAAAAAATTAAGAGTACAACCATTTATCCAATGTGTCCAACTAATTGATATACCATCACATAAAGCCTCTTGTACAAGCAATTACAACATAAAAATTTTATCACAAAAACTTCGAGTAGTTACTTATCATTTTCTATTAGTAAAACTAAATAACCATAACCACACATTTGAGATGCGTCGACTTGAATTAGATGCATCTCTATTCATTTCGATGCACCCCAATTAGTTTGAAAGTGATTTGAAGTGAAAACGATTCAAAGTGGTACTAGCAACACATTTGACGCGCAGAGGACGAAAAATGCATAGCATTCACCTAACTTAATAGAAATGCATCTAATATATGTATCTGCATCTACATTTGAGTTAAAAAACATGTTATGACGCATCTAAAAGATTAGGGATGCATCTAAATCAACTTGATGCATCTAAAATATGCATCTACAAGATGGCTACGGTGTTGACGTATGGTCAAAATGAGGGTGGTCAGCAATGGTGTATGGTATCTAGAGTTGGGTCTAGCAGTGGTATGCGACTATCTTGCAATCTTGCTAATTGATTGTGGCGGTCCTTATTGGTTTTTTCATTTCGTAATGACAAACTATAGCATTTACAATACTTCGTGTAAAATATCTTTTTACGGCCCGATAAAGCTTAAGGTACAATTCAACTAAACACACACAAATAAAGCATCTAAGTCAAGTAGTCAACCAAGGCATGTAAAATAAAAAATAATTAAGCTTGAATATATATATATATATAAAATGACTGTCACGATCCAAGATGATGGATATCGGCACTCCATGCCGTGAGACTATCTCCTTTATGTACAACCTTGTGAGGGTTTTCATACTATCCGTCTCTTTGATGGGAATAAAATGTGGTGATTTGGTAAGGCGGTCTACAATGACCCAAATTGTGTTATGTCCGCTTGATATTTTGGGTAGTTTTGTAACGAAGGCCATCGTTATTCTTTCCCATTTCCATTCAGGAATCTCTGGTTGTATCAGTAAGTCGGATGGCTTCTGACGTTCTGCTTTAACTTTGGATCATGTTAAACACTTGCCAACATATTTAGCGATGTTTGCCTTCATGTAAGGCCACCAATAGAGTTTCTTTAGATATTGATACATTTTGTCAGAACCTGGGTGGAAGGAATATTTTGATTTATGGGATTCATGCATGATCAAGTCTCTTAGATTACCAAAGTGTGGTAACCAACTTCGGTTCTTGATACAGTGGGTTCCATGAGGACGTACTTTAAATTCTTTGTTCATTCCTCGTAGGTTCTCAGCTTTGATGTTTTCTTCCTTGATTGCCTCGGTTTGGGCTTCGAGGATTTGTGATGGTAAATTCGGGTGAAGGGTTATGACTAATGCCCTAACTCAGAGTGGTTTGCTTCGATTTTTCTGGCTTAAGGCATCTGCCACAACGTTTGCCTTTCCAGGATGGTAGCGAATCTCACAATCGTAATCTGCGAGCAATTCTAGCCAACGGCGTTGTCTGATGTTCAACTCTTTCTGATCAAGGACATGTTCAAGGCTTTTATGATCAGTGAACACAGTACACTTTGTGCAATACAAATAGTGTCTCCAAATTTTAAGAGCGAACACTACTGCTCCTAATTCAAGGTCGTGTATGATATAGTTTTCTTCATGAGGCTTGAGTTGTCAGGATGCATATGCAATAACTTTTTCTCTTTGCATTAACACCGCTCCTAGACCTTGGAGTGATGCATCACAGTAAATGACAAAATCATCGTTTCCTTCTGGTAATGCTAGGATTGGAGCTTCACAAAGCTTTTGTTTTAACAGTTGGAAGGCTGAATCTTCGTCTTCTCCCCAGCTATACTTCTTGTTTTTCTGAGTTAATTTAGTCAAAGGCTTTGCAATCTTCGAAAAACCTTCGATAAATCTTCGATAGTAGCTGGCGAGTCCTAAGAATTAGCGTATCTCTGTGGGTGTGGTAGGAGATGCACGATCCTTGACTGCTTCAATCTTGGCAGGGTCAACGTGGATTCCTTGACTGTCAATCACGTGCCTGAGAAACTGCACGACACTGATCCAGAATTCACATTTGGAGAACTTGGCATACAATTTCTCCTTTTTGAGTAATTCCAGGATTGTTCTCAGGTGATCTTCACGTTCTTCTTTGTTGCGGGAGTAGATGAGAATATCATCGATGAACACTATCACAAATTTATCCAAGTATGGTTTGCATACTTGGTTCATGAGGTACATGAACACAGCAGGTGCATTGGTTAAACCAAACGACATCACTTGGAATTCATAGTGTCTATACCGCGTTCTGAAAGCAGTCTTGGGAATATCTTCGTCCCTAATTCTCAGCTGATGATAGCCTGATCTTAAGTCAATTTTTGAGTAAACACTCGAACCTTGAAGTTGGTCGAATAAATCATCGATCATGGGTAATGGGTAACAATTCTTTACGATAAGTTTATTTAGCTCCCGGTAATCGATACATATTCTGAAAGATCCGTCTTTCTTTTTAACAAACAAGACAGGAGCTCTCCAAGGTGAAGTACTTGGTCGGATAAAACCTCTGTCTGCTAACTCTTGTAGTTGGTCAGATAATTCTTGCATTTTTAAAGGAGCTAATCTGTATCGTATTCAGGCTACTGGTGCCGCTCCTGGCATTAAATTGATTTAAAATTCTACTTGGCGAATCGGAGGGAGGCCGGGTAGATCTTCAGGAAAAACTTCCGAGAATTCTCTGACTACTGGTATATCTTCTAGTCTTCTTTCGTCTGACTTCTTCTCCATTACTTGGGCTATGAAAACTTGACATCCCTTGGATATATATCTTTTGGTTTTAATACATGATATGAGGCTTAGTCGGGTTCTACTTTGATCACCTCGGACGACCAAAGTTTCACCGTCGATTGGGATGTGGACGACTTTCTCGTCACAGATAATTCTGGCATGATACTTGGACAACCAGTCCATACCAATGACGACGTCGAAACTACCGAGCTTAATCGGCATAAGGTCAATTTCAAAAGTTGGTTTAAAAAGATCAGGGTGCAACCCTGGATAACGGTATTAGTGCCTACTAGGTTTCCATCGGCAATTTCAATGTCATAGGTGGTATTTAGGGTAATTGGTGGGATATTAAGCATGTAGAAGCAAGAGATATGGATACAAAACTTTTATCGGCTCCTGAATCAAATAATACTTTAGCTAGATGTTGGTTTAGAAGGAACGTACCCATGACTACGTTCGGGTCTTGGTGAGCGTTCTTGTCCCTCAACAAGTATGCTCTTCCATGGGCATTGTTGTTTGCTTTTAGGCACTGGTTTATGTAATGCCCTTTTTCTCCATAGGCATGACAAGTTATGGATATTAGTTGTAGGTTGCTTCCAGTGGCTGGCCCTTTGTTTTTGCAGTTCCTAGTCAGATGACCTACCTTGTTGCAAGTCTGACACTTGACAGTGCAAGGTCTTTTGTGATGCAGGGTGCATTTCTTACACAGGGGAAGGCTTCCAGTATACCTACTATTTTCAGTTGGGGTGACAGCATAAGCCCTGAAGGTTTCTTGTCTTCTATTCTGTTGTTGGTGGTGATCATTGTTACGGTTGTTATTATGGTTATTTTGGTAGTTGTTGTTGTTGAAGGTTCTTCTATCATCAAAATTTCATTTGTGATCATTGGTTCCTTGCACATAATTATGCTTTGTTACCTGATCTATTAACCTCTGGGTTATGGTAATGGCTTCCTCCAAAGTTTGAGGCTTTGAAGCGGTAATATTCCCTTCAATACTTCTGGGTAATCCCCCGATGAAGACTTCCATGAGTTTCTCAGAATTTGGCACCATAGTTGGGCATAAAACTGCCAATTCCTAGAATCTTCTAACGTAAGTCTTGAGATAATTTCCTTTTACAGTTAGATTGTAAAATTCATCTTCCATTTTCTTGACCTCAGTTCGGGGACAATACTTCTTTATTAAGAGCTTTTTAACTTCAGACTAGGTGATCTTATAGGCTTCCTCTATTCCAATAGGCTGGGCGAATGAATTCCACCAGGACAAAGCTTCTTCAGTTAGAGTACCAGTAGCAAATCTCACTTTGCAGTCGTCGGTACAGTTGCTACAGGAAAATACTGATTCAGTTCGTTCAAACCAGCGGATGAGGCCAACAGCGCCTTCCGTACCTTTGAAATTGAAAGGTTGGCAGCTCATGAAACATCTTAATGTGCGCTACTTTTATGCTATTTGAATTTCTCTTGGTCCGGTGTTCCTATTGGTATTGTCAGCATTTGCCATGGTAGCAGCTTGTGCTTCCAAAGTTGCAGCAACATTATCAGCAACTAGTTTCCTGATGGCGGCCTGAGTCATGGTTGGTGCTGTAGATGTTGATGTCCTATAGGGGAGCCTTTTTTGTGATTGACACGACAATGTACAAAATAAGAATCATAGCACAAAGTCAGATTTTACTGTATGGTAATTTTTACAATGTCTTATTTGCATACTCAAGTTTTTAACAAAGAAATCATATTCTTTGATAATTACATGCAGTCTATAACGGAAAATATTTGTATCTAAGATTTCAAAGATGGACACTCTAATCAATGCATCTAAACTCATTAGTTCATCGGGGAAGATTTACTTTTGCGTGATAGTGATATGGATACCGCGGCACTTGGATAACTCATGATGTATCATACGAGACATTGAGTAATCTTAATATAGGTCATAGCGATATGACAACCGGCGAGTAAACATAAAATCGGTATCATAAAACAGCGAGGTATAAATTTATTCACCATTGTATTGATGTCTGATAATACAACTTGTCTTCATTTTTTACATAGTCAAAATTTGACAAGTGTCATTATTTATGCCACACATCCAGTGGTTGGATTCTAACAAAAGCTGTAAATGATAAGGATCTAGTCTAGTAATCTGGTGGTCCTCCCTTATGGTTCTTGAGCTCACGGATCTTGTTCAGAAGATTCTTCATATATGATCGGTGTCGAACCTGAATATCCTCAATTAGTATCTCTAGAGTAGAAGTCCTGACACGAGCAAGAACAATTCGTCCGTTGCTTATTTGTCTCTTCACTTTATGAAATTAATCTGAGTACGGGCTTCTTGAAGTTTGGTTTCTAGTTGGTCAAAATCTCGATGTATGAATGACTCGACGTTCCCATGAGACCTTCTAACTTATCATCACATGATGCTCAATGCGCTTAAGAGGGAGCTCATCTAAGTGATTCAAAATAGTGTCGATCTGTTCCCCATGACGTTCCAGAAATGCAGTGGCACGGAGGACTTTTTTAGATGGAAAAATGGTTATAGTTTAGGTTTTAACCTTGTTCTCTACAACCGCGGCTCTTGATACCAATATGTAACACCCCCTTATTTGACATATAGCATCGGAAGCTAATTTGGGGTATTACTTCATGCAGAACCAACAGTCATAATCACATAAAAACGATAAACCAGAGACGTTTTGGAAAATTTATTTATCATTCATATTAATCAGAGTTTACAACAGAGGTCCACAAAGTACACTTGAAAACATATAAGTTTTGATTGATAACAAGTTTGTACGTCCTCAATCGTCCAATGCCTCTCCGTGCCATTAGTTGCTCAGTGTTACCTGAGATAAAACATGCTAAAAGAAATTTCAACACTCAAAGGTTGAGTGTTTTTAACAGTGTTGCAATGTAATAGTTGAATACAAGTCTATCATGAGTTGTATAATTGCAACATTCAATTATAATGGAAAACAGTTATTATTGCCCTATAAGCTCATGCAAACTAAACATTAACTTCCGAAGTCAATTTAACAACTTGAAGGAACAACTGCCCTTAAGGAAAGGTAACTTGCCAAAGTTATCCTTTGTTCTCAAATATAGTGCGTTTGGTTACCCCATGTACAGGTACACCAATGGGAGTTGTCACCCCCAATAGATTCTAATTCACAATAGAAGCGTTTCGCTCGTAAGTGTCGCTAATGGTTCATGATTTAAGGAAATATTGGCATGAGGGCAAATCTTAGGGAATATAACATTTCTGGATAGTTTACTGTTGGAAAAACACTTGTTTTCAGGGGTATATAGCTTGGATGTCTAACACTGGTTGTCTCTGAAATCTTGTTAAGGTAGGGACTTGGATACTGTCACCCTGTCATGGTTGTTGATTTGTTTGAAATTTATTGTCAAATAGGGATAAAAACGGCCTCGGCACGCTACCTTGGGTAATATAGTTAGAGTCTTGTTATTTGATTGATGATATTACAAACTTTAGGTTCATTGTAAGTTAACGGTTTTTGGTTTGATAACGTTATGGAATAATATTGTATCAGTGTTGGGTCTATCATAATCCAGAGTTATGTAAGTAAACGCATTTGAGGAATAACCCTAGGACACTCTTTAAATCGTAATCCAGCAATCAGTCAAAACGTCTACCCAGATGAAATCCAGCTCACTTTGAAACTCCATAGTAGACGGTGATACGTTATAGATTAAATGGATAAAATTTATCTTTTTAAGTTTATTTCAAAAGCTAAGTGATTGATATATTTGTTATATTTATAACATAATTGTTTTATAGTGTTTCGATCGACGATATGGAACGACCAAATATGTCCAGGGTTTTTATAAAATCGAGTCTTATAATATTTTATATATTTTTTAATTAATGTATAAAAAAAAAAAATATTACATTTTATACCCTTAAGAATATGAAAATGACGATATATACCCTTGTATATATTAAGTTTACAATTTTAACTTTTACTTTATATCGTTAAAACATTTGTAAACCCTGTTAACTTTAGAGAGATGCCGCGCAAACAAACCCACTGAAGTTAACTTTAGGATAATTACATTTTTGGTCCAAAAGTTTTAAAGTTTCATAATTTACAATATATACCCCTTTGCATAAAATGTTTTGCGTTTTTAGTCCAAATTCCATAATTTTTGTATTTTTGATCTTGAAATCAAATTTGCAGGTTATAGCTTATTACTATAATATAAAATAATCTAACTCATATTGTTCGAGTTAAAGTCTTATGAAGAAAGAGCTTATTTGCTAAAAAATCCAAAATAACGGGTTTGTTGGTTGAAAAGGATTTCGTTGATTACATATAGATGCCTAAAAAACATTTACTAATAATTTTTCTCACATCTTTACGTTTTGATAATCACAGATAATCATAAAATATAAAAACGTTCAACGTAAAATTAAACGTAAACAAGTAATTAGTAGTAAATTCTCATTTCAACAAATACATCACTTAAAGGTATGAATAAATAAATGCTTAATGCATTTTATGATCAAAGGAAATTTTTATTCAACCTCACACTTTTATAAAATGTTGTAAACATTTTATAAACATTACAAAACATTTTCTACAATTAAAAGAAATGTTTTATTCAAAATAAACATTTTGAAATTCAAATTTTCGAACCTAAAACGGCTAGAAAAGTTCCAGAAAATTCCTCCTACACAAAATACAAACTGGGGAAGCCCTAGTCTTGGGCAGCCCCCTTAAATACACGGCCGGCCCCCTGAAAATTAAGGGGACCGCCCACCTATTTAAGGGGACCGCCCCTAGGTAGATGCTCTCCCAATTTGTCTTATAAATACTGGACTTTTCTCCATAATTTTCTCACCTTTTGCACTCATTCTTTCTGCTCAAAACAGCCCACATATCCTCTCTAAAATCCTTTGATCATTTAATCACAAAGCTTTGTTTTCATGTGATCAAAGCTTAATTCCTTAAGTGCAAGAGAATATAATACTTTCATCATCAAGTTAAAAATTATTACACCTCAAGTATGTATTGCAATCTTGTTGCAACCATATCATATATTTGTAAATCAATTGTATATTTGATATTTGGGTATAGTAGCTAGATATTGGGGATCTTTGTAAGTATAGTTAAATGTTGGTGATCTTATCAAGTAGTATTAGATAGTTGTGATATAAGTAGAGTAGTGAAGTGAAGTTGTGAAGAAGTCGTACAGTCATGAAGTTGTGAAGTCGTGAACAAGTCGTGAAGTTATGTTGTGATAGATTGGTTTTAGTTAAGATTAGAACTCGACATTTAGCTTTGTGTCGTAAATCGGTGTAAGCAACGTTGTGTACGGTTTTCTCCGCCATAAGGGAGTTTGTTGACATAGTGAAGAAAACTCTCGAGTTTAGTGCTTGGGGAGTAGAGTAGAGCGAAGAGGTGCTTCGTTACCGAACCACTATAAATCCTTGCGTTGTGGTTTGATTGTTCTTACTCTTATCTCTTGTCTTACATTACTTTCTCATATCATTTTATTGATTGTTTGGATAAGTATATTGTTCATATTGTACAAGTGTTGAACTCACATAAAGTCGAATCTAAAATTTTACAAACATTTTAAAACCTTTAATTAAAAAGCGGTAAACTATTCAACCCCCTTTCTAGTTTTCCATAATTGGTATCAGAGCCACGCTAAACAAGATTTTTAAAATAAATTGTATTTTAAAACTTGAATCGATCTATGGAATCGGGAAAATATTTAGAAGGACAATCTATGCAAAGACCATCACTATTTGAAAGTGATGGATTTATTTATTGGAAAAATAGATTCGAAACTTATGTGAAATCAAAAGATCTAGATCTTTGGCTTGTTATTACCGATTGTGATTTTCCTCCTATTCAAAATAATCCCGAAACTAGAAAGGATGAAATTGTACCATTTGAAAAACAAAGCGATGATCTCAAAAAGAAACTTGCTAAAAACAATGAAGCTAAAATGGTAATTTATAATGCTTTACCACATTAAGAATACGAAAGAATTTTTATGTGCAAAACAGCAAAAGAAATTTGTGATACTTTATTAATCACTCACCAAGGTAATAGTCAAGTCAAAGATAATAAAATAGATCTTCTTGTTCAACAATATGAACAATTTACGATTTCAAAAGAGGAATCGATAGATAATGGATTTTCTAGATTTAACACTATTATCACTAGTCTAAAAGCACTTGATGAAGGTTTTTCTAGCAAGAATGATGTTAGGAAATTTCTTAGGGCACTTCATCCTAAATGGC
>BQNB010169289.1:0-13798 GCA_026074375.1 Tanacetum coccineum | reverse complement strand
TTAAAGCTTAAAAGACTCTTAATCTCTATATGTGTATTTGTGAAGATAGATGTGATAGATGTGTTATTGAGATATGTCAACTAATACCCTAGAGCCTCCTTTTATAGACTAAGGAGTCCTAGTCTGCTTACAATATATTCCTAAGATATCTCAATCTTTTCTAAACATAAACGTAATCTTCTAAATAAATACATGTATATCTTTAAATATCTCAACACTTATTTCACACGTATTCTTGTTCTCTAAACAATCTTAATCTCTTTAACCCGTCTTTATCCTTTTGACAATAGAAAGTCTTCAAACAGTCATAATCTTTCCACCAGCAGTAGTAACATTAGTACTAGCAGTACTAATATACACTAACAGTAGTAACTTGTACTAGCAGTCTTAACTTTTTACTACTAACATCACTAACTACTTAGCTTATATTTTAGTCTTCAACACTGAGCAGTCTTAACTTCAACTAACAGCAGTAACTTTATGCTATCAGTACTAAATTATACTAACAGTAGTAACTAGCAGTGGTAACATTATACTAGCAGTACTAACCACTTAGCATAATTTCCATTATGTACCTGAGTAGCAGTAACTTCTAAGAATCCATGAAGTCTTTTAAGACCCAACACTTCATCATCATCTAAATAGATAATTTCTTCCAAATTAGGCTTGTTTGGATCATCATCACATCCCTAGACTATATTCTCATCAGCAATATTATTTTCTATGTCAGCAGTATTAACAGTTGGACTAACAATATTAATGTTGTTAGTGTTGTTGACATTTGCCTCCTACTCTTGATTAACTCTTGGCTCCTATGTATTTAGCATCTCACTATCTTTATTCTCTGGATCTTTAGCATCCTTCTTTTCCTCCTCCAATGATGGTTTGAATCCTGCATCAGGAAAATCCTTTGAACTAGAAGAGAATGATGGATCTTGAGTCAAAAATAGTAGCAGTATGTAATCTTTGCCAAGTACTGTCTCCATTCTAGCTTTTCCTGCATCATCACATGCTTTTGTACCTGCACTACCATTAGATTGATTCCCTGCAACAACTGTCTCATAATTCATAGATTTTGTTAGAGCATCTATATCAAAAAGCCAATTAGGTCCACTTCCTGCAATATTAGGTGTATCCTTACTAAACTTGACATGCATGTTCTCTTCAACTATCCTAGTTCTACTGTTGAATACTCTAAATGCTTTACTATTGGTAGAGTATTCTATAAAGAACCCTTCATAAGCCTTTTCATCAAACTTACCTAGGTGATCTATGGTATTAAAGATTGTAACAGGACACCCAAATGGTCTTATGAAGCTTAAGGCAGGTTTTCTTCCTATAAAAAGTTCATAAGGGGTCTTGTTGTGAGGCTTAATTACTAATACCCTATTTTGTACATAACAAGCAGTATTAACTGCTTCAGCCCAAAAGGTAGTAGGTAACTTTGAATCAGCTAGCATAGTCCTAGCAGCCTCTATTAGTGCTCTATTTTTTCTTTATGCTACTTTATTTTGTTGTGGAGTCCTAGCAACACTAAATTCCCTCTTAATACCCTTCATTTCATAGAAATGATTCATGACCTTATTCTTGAATTCAGTCCCATTATCACATCTAATTACTTTCACCTTAAGGTTTATTAGATTTTCTATGCTTGTTATAAATGTTTTAAGGATTTCAGAAGTTTCATCCTTAGTGGCTAAAAGAAAACCAGAAACTAAACTACTAAAATCATCTGTGACAACTGGGCAGTACATCTTTTTTATTAAAGTCTTTACACATGTTTGGCTAAACAAATCCATGTGCAACATTTGTAATGGTTGGCTGATTGAATTGACTATTTTGGTCTTACAAGAAGCTCTGTGTTGCTTTCCCTTCTGACAAGCAACATAGGTTTGATTAATTTCAAAAATTTTTAAAGGTAAACCTCTTACAAGGCTTCCCCTTACCAGTTTATTCATTGTTTTGAAATTTACATGTCCAAGCCTCCTATGCCAAAGATTAGATTCATCTAGTGTGGCTTTTACAAAGAGATAAGTGAGACCTCCTTGAGGAATAACATTATTTAAATCAACACTGTAAGCAAAACATGACTTTCATTAGTTAACTTAAAGTCTGGAGACAGAACAACACATTCAGTATCAGTAAAAAGAACACTATTCTTCTTGTCACACATTTGTGAGACACTGAAAAGGTTAAACTTTAGTTCCTTTACAAAATACACATCTTTAAAATCCAATTTACCAGTTTTTATTTTACCTTTCCTAGTAATTTTTCCTCCTCTTTGGAATTACTCTAAAGCAAAAAATCCTCATCAATTTCGTTCATAATCCTGTAAGATATGATAAGTTTCTTGTCACGTTCCTAGAGCATCCACATGTCAATCACTCTTTATCTTCAATATCTTGCTGTGGATTGCCCCTGTACATTAATTGTAGATAATATTCCTTTGGGGACCAAAGCCATTACTGACTTGGATCTGCCTTGTGCATCAATATAGTCAAATCTTTTAAAGGACATTGATGCACCATTGTTTCTATAGACATGTTCTAAAACTTTATGCTTTGGTCTCCAAACCTAACATGCTGAGGCCTTAACAACATTTCCCTTGTTTCCTTTAATAGCACTAAGAACTGCTTTTGGCCTAGCAGTATTAACCCTTGTTCCCTTAACAGTATTAACCGTTTTAGTGAAATTACTGTTATTAGCTGCTGTTATTTTGTTAAAAGGCCTTCTAGCAGTTGAATATGCATTATTAATAATATTTTTCATGGGTCCTGCATTATTTACTGCTGTTCTTGGTTGAATAGTATTAACTGGTCTAACAGTATTAACTGAAATTGGGTCAGACCTAGATAAGACTATTCTTGGAACTATGTTCGTTTTTAGACTGGGGTGAGTTAATTTAGAGAAATTCTGTTTACTTACCCTTTGAACATTGGTCTAAACTGGTTTTGAAAATCTTCCATTATTATACCATTTATTGCAATCATTCTTCAAATAATCAAAACTACCACACACATGACAAGCTTTGTTGAACATCTCAAAATTACTTCCTAATTTTTGAGACATCTATTGGTTTCAGTTTCTCTTGTTTCCTCTAGAACTAGGTGTATTTTGCCTATTTTTATCAACTGATGTTTTCCTAGGGAATTTAACTTGCTCAGTAGACTTTAATAAAGTTTTCTTGGCAAAACTAAGGTTTATAAACATCTCAACTGTTTTAACCTTAGGCAATTTCTTCATCACTAATCAGATAATCGAAAATCCTTAATAATTATGGCTCTATTTTTCTTTTCTATCCCCCCCCACCCCCCCCGGCCCAACCCCCCCTCCACCCCCCCCAGCAGTCGCAGTTCGTTAATCTTAACAGTAGGCTTTTCAACTACAGACTCACTAACAGACTCATCAACAAAATCATCTAGACTAGGATAAACTAAATCAGATTTTGGTGGCATAAAATTCCCAGTATAGGGAGGTGGGATAGCATTATACCCTAATCCTGTTTTACACTTATCCATTATCTGTCTGTCTAGAAGTTTACTTAGGTTTTTTGATGAATTTTCAAATTTTTGTATTGTAAGTTGAACCTCATCTTTTTCTTTTGTAGCCAATTCTAACTTCCTTTTAAGCTCTGTAATATCTAAATCTCTTAAATAGATTTCACGTTTTAAGAGTTTTATATCTTCCTCATACACATACTCATTTTTCTTAAAGACTAACAGTCTAGCTTCTACAGATTCTAAACCAGTTTTATAAGAGACAACACTTATCCTAGCTGTTCTTAAGTCTTTAACTAATTGTTCATTTTGTTCTTTTAGATCTTTTACACATTCTAAACAAGATGAACAACAATTTGAGTCATTAGATACCTCAGAGTTTGTAGAAGAAGTTGAACTTGTTAAAGAATAAGCCATAAGAGCAAAATTGGTTGGACCTTCTTCTGCTTGGTCACTCCAATCATAGCCAAAGCCATCACACTAAGACACTAAGGCATTTGAAGTAGTTTTCTCAACTGGCACAGTCCTTCTGGTAGGCTCCCTGTTCCTGCTGTCTTGATTCCTGGGTGCCCTGCACTCCCTTGCAAAGTGTCCTCTCTTGTGGCAGTTGAAACACTCCACCTTGGACTTGTCAAACCTAATTCTTTCTTTGTTGGCCATGTCCAGCTTCCTTCTAGTATTCTTTAGGAATCTTCTTGCCCTCATAGTCAGCATAGCAATGTTCCACCTCAAATCCATCTCTTCTAGATCATCAGGATTGATTTGTTATAGATCTTCATTATCTAGTTGTGGAATACTTAGTTGGCTAGCAAAGAAGGAATAAATCACAGCATCACTCAAATTTTTAACAGTTGTTGAGCTATCAACAACACCCTGAGTGCTAGTAGTATTAACACCCTTAGCAGTATTAACTGCTCTGTTAGTGCTGCTTGATGACAGAAAGGCTACATTATGTGAGTTTGTGGTTGAGCTAGATGTCCCTTTGACCACTGATTCATAAGCCTTCAGGTTGTTAAAGAGATCATCCAAACTTAATGTCTTAATCTTTGGTTTGTTCCTCCACACAATAGTGTGCATAGTCCATTCTTGTGACAAACTTCTCAAGAACTTCTGATTGATGTCTTCTTGAGGGATGACTTCACCATGCATCTCCAGTTGACTAATTAGCTTTTGAAGCTTTTCATAAGTTTGCTCAATCACTTCTGTGCTGGATGCAGCAAAGTTTTCATATTGCTTCTTTAGTAGATTTTTTCTGAGTTTTCTTTGTAGTCGTATTACCTCCAAATCTATTCTCAATAGCTTGCATTAGTGTCTTAGCATCCTTGTATGAGTTGAACTTTAATTGATGCTTATTAGGTAAGGCCATCAACAAAGTGCTTCCTGTCCTTTCAACTTTACCCTTCTTGTTCTTTCTCTTCAATACTTGTAGGAGGGATAACAGTCTCCTAACTATTAATAGTTTTTGTTACTATGGATGCATTACCATTTTCTATATCTCCT
The DNA here is from genome assembly GCA_026074375.1 of Tanacetum coccineum. Taxonomy (NCBI): domain Eukaryota; kingdom Viridiplantae; phylum Streptophyta; class Magnoliopsida; order Asterales; family Asteraceae; genus Tanacetum; species Tanacetum coccineum. The sequence continues at coordinate 8,801 of BQNB010169289.1, read as the reverse complement.
ATCGAAGTGTAAATCCATTGCAGCTATAGGTATTGCTCCATCCCCATCTTCCAGAGATCATACTCACCAGTTTGGAGTATGGGTAGCTTGATGGTTTAAGTAGATTGAAAGTCCATTGCTTCTTGAAAAAGTAGATCTTGTGTGTAGTAAAGGTTCTTCTTATTCAAAGCTTTTTACAAGCTCTGATACCACTTGTTAATCCCAATAAATATATTTTTGCATAGCTTTTTTATAATCCTAAGTTGTATTGAATAAATCCAATAATAACTATGATATAAACTTTGTGATGAATATAAAGACTATGCGGAATCTAGTTAATAATACTAAGAGAATTCAATGAAAACTGTAATGAAAAGATAAATAACAAAACTATTTACCAACTTCAGCTTAATATATATACGAACACTCTTAAATAGTGTTAAGGTTTACAAAACCTTGAAGCTACAAATAGATTGACAGAACAATGAAAAGTATCAATCTTTATGCCCTAGGACCTCCTTTTATACACCAAGGAGTCCTAACTGGCTTACAATATTTTTCTAAGTTATCATGATCTCCTAAACAAATAACTTATACGTATCTTTTATAAAAATATCTCATACATATCACATAAACAATCTTTTTCTTCAATCAGCTATATCCTTAGTAGCATTGTAACTCTGTCACCAGTTGTAACTTGTACCAGCAGCATTATCTCTAACACAGCACAATAACTTATACACCAACAACATTAACTGTGTACAAGCAGTAGTAACTACTTAGAACATTTTCTTCATTCTCCACCAGCAGTACTAACTTTACTCTAGCAGTACTAACATATACTAGCAGTTCTAAGTTACACTAGCAGTACTAAGTTTATACTTTGGAAGTACTAATGGGTTTCGATTTTTCACAATCTTTTTGCTAGCAGTAGTAACACAAACCTTTCTTCTTGAGCAACACTAACTTTGATAAGAGCAGCAGTAATTCCAAACAGCCTTATGAAGCTTTTAATCCCAACAATAGGATCTGAATTTGTCAAATGCAAAAACTACAACCATAAGTTCTTTTTCGGTTATGGTGTATTTTTGTTTGAGCTGGGTTAAGGGTTTTACTTGAGAAATAGATTGGGTGAAAGTTTTTACCATCTTTTTGACCTAAGACTACTCCAACTGCGAAATCACTTGCATGACACATAAGTTCAAATAGAAGATTCCAATTGGGGCTTACAATCACAGGAGCACATGTGAGTTTCTCCTTCAATAATTCGAATGCTTCTTGACATTCATCATCGAATTCAAATAGAGTATCCTTTTCAAGCAGCTTAGTTAGAGGTCGGGAAATTTTCAAGAAATCTTTAATGAAACATCGGTAAAAATTGGCATGTCCGAGAAAGCTTCTAATACCTTTAATATTAGTAGGGGGTGGAAGTTTTAAGATTACGTCGATCTTTGCTTTGTCGACTTTAAGTCCTGCGCTAGACACCTTGTGTCCAAGCACAATTCTTTCTTTAACCATGAAGTGACATTTTTCCCAGTTGAGGACAAGATGAGCATCTTTACAACACTGGAGCATTTTATCGAGATTGTTTAGGCACTTGTCGAAAGAGTTTATGAAGACGGAGAAATCGTCCATGAATACTTCGACTGATTCTTTGATCATATCGTAAAAGATTGCCAGCATGCACCTTTGGAATGTGGCAAGAGCATTCCATAGTCCGAAAGGCATTCGCCTATACATGTGAATGTTGTTTTTTCTTTATCGTTAGGATCGATAGGAATTTGAAAATATCCAGAAAAACCATCGAGGAAACAAAAATATTTATTTCCTGTAAGTCTTTCTAACATTTGATCCATAAATGGCAAAGGGAAATGATCTTTTGTTGTTGCTTCATTGAGTTTATGATAATCGATGCATACTCGCCAACCCGTAACGGTTCTTGTTAGGATTAAGTTATCTTTTTCGTTAGTGACGACTGAAATACCACCTTTCTTTGATACACGTTAAATACGTAACAACCCAAGACTATTGGCAATTGGATAAATAATACCGGTATCCAAGAGTTTTACGATTTCTTTTTTAACAACTTTTTGCATATTTGGATTCAACCTTCTTTGTTTTTGGAAAATGGGTTTCTTATCATCTAGAAGTTGTATCTTGTGTTTGCAGAACGATGGGCAAATACCAGGAATATCTGTTTTCCAGGCAAAAACATCCTTGTGTTTTTTGAGGACGGATACAAGTTTGTTTTTCTTTTCTTTGGAAAGCTAAGATGATATGATAACAGGAAGAAAAGAGGGTTCTTCCAGGAATATATATTTTAGATTATCAGGAAGGGGTTTGAGTTCAAGATCCATATGAGGTTCTTTAAGGGATGTTTTGATTTTATAATCTGTATTGATGGAGATTTTCTCGAATGGTGGTTCTTCGATATTGGATTCAGAGTCGAAGTTTTCATCGACAGTCATTGCCATGAATTCATCGAATTCAGTAAAGATTTCTTCTTCGAGAAGGGTTCCTTCAATAGAATGGAGGATTTTACTACCTTCGTCTAGAAGAGCATTGAAATCTTCTTCTAAGATTTCATCGATGACATCGATACTGAAACAGGTATCATCATTCGAATAAGAGTGTTTCATTGCGGAATCGATATTGAATATCATTCATTCAGTTCCAACTTTAAGGTTCAGTTGTTTCTGTTTAACTCGAAGAACTGCATCAGCAGTGTGAAGAAATGGTCATCCTAATATAAGGGGAACTTTGTTATCTTCTTTCATTTCGAGAATAACGAAATCGATAGGAAAGGTGATTTTACCAACTTTAACAAGCATATTTTCAGCTATTCCAACATGATATAGGGTATGGATCAGTCCACTAATCTCACGCTCATGTTTGGTAGGTTTAAGAGTTTTCAAGAGAAGTTTTGACAATATAAGAAATACGGCATAACGTTAATGCGAGCCCCAAGATCGGCTAAGGCAATTGCAGGAGGAAAGTTTTGTGAAAATTACATGGAAAAGAAGCTTTCGGGGTATCCAACGTTTTGGGTGGAACTTAGTTTTGGATCATAGCTGAACTTCCATGTCGAGAGAAGAAAGCGGCAGAAATTTATTCGATTTTATGTTTGTTGCTTATCAGTTCCTTGAGAAACTTGCCATAATTAGGCATTCCGGCTAAGACATCAATAAGAGGTACATTGATTCGGACGGCGCGGATCATGTCGAGAAATTTTCCGTATTGGGCTTCTATTTTTTTCCCTTAGGCGTTGAGGATACGGGATTATTGGTTTGTATGATTGGGTAACGGAGTTTCTTTGACTGTTTGAATCTTGAGTTTTGATTGTGGTGTATGGGGGGGGGGGGTTCTCGTCTTTATCATAACTATCGTAAAGTTGATAGGGGTTTCAAAAATTGTCTGTTGCATTTGGTTAACTGGTGGGTTATAGTGTAACATTTCAGATTTTCAGGTCATTTTACGACTTCTATTATTCTTCACTATTTTTATTTAGTCGGTACACACTACTTTAATTTATACCTTTTAAGCTAAATCGCGTAGACTAGAAATAATCATTTAACGTAAACGGTCACCAAATAAATTAAGGTTTACGTCAAGCAAGTGTTATGTAATTATTAGAAAGATAATTATTGACTTTGCGTGTTTTATTTTTATTGGTCACGTAAAAGGATTACGTTTCGTAATAAAATACCTTTAGACACACTCCGGAAATACCTAGACTTACCTAGACTCAAACCAATAACCACTTTTAATCCTTAAACATAAAAATTATTCAATTCTTGTGTTAATAAGTCATTATGGCCGAATATGGGTAAACAAAACCCATAAACCACTCGTCTCATATACATACACAACTAGGAAATCTTCATATCATATATTAAGTACATGTACAACATAGGATTAATTAAGGCTTGTCCTTATTGTCTCTAATTAGCTTAATACACATTGGATAATAACTAACTTGGATCCTTTCCTTTGCTCATTGATACCCGCGGCCAACAACAACAACACACATAACCATAAGATTTCCTAAATCTTATACAACATAGAACAATTAAGAGATGTACTAGGGAGGTATTAGCAAAACCATTTGAGCTAACTAGAAACCATAAAACCACCACTTAGGGTACGGTTTGGTTTAGAAAGGGAACTAGAGAAAGTTAACCAAGCTTAAGCCTATATATACCCACTTCTACTTAACACTTAACATTTCTTTTAACTCTTAAACACACAAACTCTCTCAAACAAAACCATATTATTTTCTCTTCTTGTTTTCGGGTCACACAGCCGAGACACAACACCATAATTTGCAAGCAAGTATTCTAAGGTATTTGAGTTAAGCTAGGATTAGAATATACAATCGTACATATACGATTTGGGTTGTCATTCTACACGTTCAACTCGAAACCAAGGAGCTAGGACTCATTGTAAGTATTTTAGTTCGTATACCTGTATACGTCTTGTAAATATTCGACATATGTGGACTTGTGTGGTGAACTAGAAGCCATAAGGCAAGTAACAAGAAGCTTATGTATAAACTTGGATGTTTAAACTTAACATGCATACGTAAAATATAAGCCGAGGGCTTGTTAAAATGTTTTAGAAATGTTTTAGAAAGAAAACATGTACATGTCACGTATAATAAACAATTAACGATTCCTTTTGCTTATAAAGGGAATGTACACTATGTTATATGCGAATTAGGGTTGCTAAGAACTTAATAGAACGAGTTTGGAAAGGATTGGCATGCGTAACCATGATCCTAGTGGTGTGATGAACTCATACAAGCTTGTAGAAGCTTGATGAGCCACGTCTCGGATACGAGACTCATTAAGATGGGTATAGAATGCGTTAATATGCTAAAACAAGATTAAGTAATGCTTAACGAGTTCTTAATAAAAGGTTAAAAGCCTAAAACCATCTAGTAGCATAACGACTCACTAATGGCTCATTAGAACCCAACAACCACTATTAGGCTAAACATGCCCACAGGACCATAAACCGTGGGTCCACAGCTTATTAATAAGCTCTTTAAGCTTATTAAGGGGTCTAATATACATATGGGACTTATATAGACCTTATTATGCATTAGAAACCTAACCGGACCTTAATGGGCTTGGCAGCCTATTACCGTAGCCAAACATGAGTCCATAAGCCACGAATAAGCTTGAATAGCTTATTTGTGAGCTTATGCAGCTTATTGGGATTATTATAGACTTAGAAAGACGGATAAACCAAATTTAAGCAAGCCTAAACATGCACAACCCTTACCGGGTTCATAATGGGCCCAAAAGCCCATTACTGAGAGATTATAGCTTATGGAATAAGTAGAATAGTAAAAACAACTTAAACATAATCCTAAGTGCTTAATGAGACTAGGAAAATAAGTTGCATCATGTATAAACCCTTTTGAAACCTTTCGGGTTAAGCTCAAATAAGCTTATCCAAGCTTATTATAAAGCTCAACAGCTTCATTAAGCTTGAATGAGCTTAATGAGGGCGTGTGTGCTTTTAAAATCTTAATTGGACCTTTAAATTGCTTATTGGACCTTAACGGGCCCAAAAGCCCAATAAGCTTAAAAAAGCTCATCCGAGCTTATTTATAAGCTGCCACAGCCTTTGTAGCTTATTGAAGACTAATGGAACCTATTGTCACTTGTTAGAACTTAATTGGGCTTAAAATGAAATTTTTAGAAGTTAAGAGACTAAAAGTGTCAAAAATGGAAACCTAAGGGTTTAAAATGTAAATAACCTATTTTTTCTAAACATAAGGACCGTTTTTGCCAATAATGAAAACCTAATGGTATTTTATATAATTAAGTGATTTAAATAAACACTTATGGCATCAGACTAGTTATACTATAATACGGATACTTATACAGCTAAAACATGTGAATAATAAATACGTATATTTATTATTAATACTTTTACACCGGGTATACTTAAAAGCATATAGTCGTACATATTCCCAAGAGCCAACAAGTAAAGACAAATGCAATAAACATATGCACCACCACACAAGTGATAACAATATATATAAACTAGGCAATTTAATTACTAGTTTATGCATTAAGTCCGTTAGCCTAAACTTGTAGACTAAGACTGGCCATATTTACTTAGGTATTTGATGGTGTGATTCATTTGCCATACTTGGATATACTTATCATTCACAGAGGACTACCTACTATGGTGAGTTTATAGCCCCATGCTTTATAATTATTTAAATGATTTACATCTTTGGTGTAAGAACATGCTTTGTTTTACAAATTGGACGCACGTGGTAACATTTTATTCTGATTACGTGATTTGACTAGTAGCGATAACCACTAACACCATTATCATGAACTGTCAATTACTTTGTGTGAGCGCGAATGTTATAAATAGATCTATTTGGGGTTGACATCCCCATCCGGGTGAGTAGCTCTCACTGGTGTCATGGAGTGAACCAACGGATGTATACCATGTCGGATTTGGATGTTGCGGGTTAGAACATCATCACGGGCAATGTTGGCAATTTATATTGCAATTCATACATGTCGAGCTTCAGTGTCATGAGCTTAGGGAAACGTAATTACATTTGTGATGTTTGCATATGTTGCATTATCATACATTTGAAAATCTTACGGTCCTACATTACATTTTACATAAACCTATGAATTCACCAACTTTATGTTGACGTTTTAAGCATGTTTTTCTCAGGTCAATGAGGCACGAGGTGCTAAGGATACATTGGGATAGTCTTTTGGGAGTCATGCATTAAAGATTTGGAGTCATTACATGTTGGGATATTGTTATGATCTAAAATCTTTGTTATCAAGTGTTGAACAATTTAAGCCGTTGTGCTTTGTATTAAACAATTTCAATAAATCCAATGTATCGTATTTTAAACGACTCTTTTAGAGGTCGTTCTCATATCTTGTGCTATTGATCTATAATGTAACGCTCCCGGATACTCATATTCTGCTGTGACCCTATTTGGGGGTGTCACAGATTGGTATCTAGAGCCAAGGTTATAGAGAACGAGGTCAAATATTTTTACTTAGACTATAACTGTTTTCAAACATTGCATCATAAAAAGGGATTTTTATGGGACATTCATTCATACGTCACTTGTTGCATTAGTTGGGTATACTATATGCTGCATGGTTCTCATACGTGTTTATAATATAATAAGTATATTATTATTAGTCTTATATATGTACTAATGTAAACTCTGTTTGAGTGTTACAGATACAGTCATGTCATCGGATTCGGCATCATCCGAGGTTACATATACGTCTATATCATCGCATGGAGACCCGCTAGCTTGGACTGTGGACTTCTTCAGACTCCAGGAGCCCGACTCACCAGAGGCTGCACCGGTATCACCGGACTACGTGCCTGGCCCTGAGGAGCCAAAGCAGGCACCGCTCTGGCCAGATTACGTGTCGGGACCAGAGTACCCCGAGTACTTGGCCCCATCTGATGAGGAGGTTCCCATGGAGGATCAGCCGTATGTTGTTGCTGATTCACCTATAGCCTTATCTCCAGGCTACATTGCTGACTCGGATCCCGAGGAGGACTCTAAGGATGGTCCAGTAGACTATCCAGATGATGGAGGTGACGGCAATGATGATGACTCCTCTGATGATGATGATGAGGAGGAGGAGGAGGCTGAGGAAGAGGAGGAGGAGCATCTGGCTCTGGCCGACTCTGTTGTTGCACCCGTTGTTGACCATGTCCCCTCTTCTAAGGAGACAGAGCCGTTTGAGACTGATGAGTCTGCACCTACACCTAGATCACCTCAGACTATAGTCCCTTTTTCTCAGACACGTCTCTGTAGGGCACAGAAGACTGTCAAACTTGAGCCACTGATGTCACCATTTATGAAGGCACGCATTGCTAAGTATGCTGTCGCACCTACACCACCATCACTACCACCATCTCCACTATCACCTTGGTCTTCTCCATTACCTCAGATTCCCTCACCACCACTACCACTTCTACCATCATCACTATATTTACCACCACAGGTACCCACATCATTACCATTACCATCATCACCACTGCCACCACTACCAGCCTCACTGTTCATACCACCACTAGTCGACCATAGGGAGGACACTCCCGAGGTTGAGTTACCACCTCATAAGAGGTTATGTCTGACTGCTCTCACATCGAGGTATGAGGTGGAGGAGAGTTCGACTATTGCTCCTAGACCTGCTGGAGGTCATGGGATAGACTATGGGTTAATCGGCACTCTGGATGCCGAAACTAGACGTCAGAGAGCCGAGGAGGTCGGCTATGGGATTAGAGATACTTGGGTAGACCCAAGAGAGGATGCCGAGGAGATAGCACCGGTGACCCTTGAAGGGGTCAACACTAGGGTGACCGAGCTGCGGTGCAGAAGCAGGATACTCAAGACATTTATTCTGTGATCGAGGATGCCCAGGATAGGCAGACTCAGATATTTCAGAGTGTTGAGACATTGATTGATGATAGGAAGTACCACTATGAGACTGCACGGCTGTTAGATCAGGAGGCTCTAGTCTCCTGAGAGGCTTGGGCACACTCTATGGGATTTAGTTCGGCTGTCCATTATGAGCTTCAGGGATACAGGACCCACGTTTGGATGCAGGATCACCGTATCGATGCGCATGATTCATTGATAGCGGCCCTGACCGCACATGTTTCTTCACTGCAGGGACATTTAGCGACGACCCTAGGCGAGATTTAAGCACTTCAGGCTCGTGCGGATGCTCCCGAGGATACTGGTTGTAGTGCCGAGGTTTACTTTCATGTTCATAACTATCATTTGTAGCCGGCTA